>OY757904.1:46533072-46817891 GCA_963585895.1 Sepioteuthis lessoniana
ATTTTATTTACACACTGTTAAATGTCACAACAGTTCTATATTAAACAAATCAGATTAGTGTACGTACAGTTTCAATGCCAAAAATAGTTCCATTTCAAAGAATTCAATTTAGTATAAGCACGCTGTTTAAATGTAAGTACGGTTAAATACTCAAAAACATTTCTATTTCAAGCTATTCAGTTTAATCAAACAATTCCGTTTAGGATAAGTATGCCGTTAGTTTTATTTAACCCATAGATAGGGCCCTATCAGGTGCTACTGAGACGGGCCAAAGTGGACCTGGGAGCAATGTCAATGAAGGAGTGCTCCACATTCCCCAAAGCCCCAGCATCACTGGGACCTCACTATCATATTTTTTAGTATCATATACAGGACACTCATTGCAGGAGAGGGTCTTACCCATCTGTAGAGAAGCAGTTGGTGTATTCTACAACCCCACCCGACTGAGCAAACTAATATTGATCACCACAGAGTATATATATATATATATATATATATAGTCATCCACAGACAGACTGTTTCGTTTTATCACAACTCTTCAATGTGGCTAGACACGCAGGACGCTTCAAGCTGGGATCGAAACCCGCCCAACTTTTATATTTTGCGTTACAGGATACCAGAGTACTCAATACGCTTGTAAATTTTGATTTGATATTGTCTATGCAAGTACTAATTAATTCATAGTTGGTTTCTTCCCTTGGTGTTTCCTGGATTTTGTTCCCTAATATGGTATATTTAAAATGACTACAGCATTTTCTTAGTCCTAATTATGTTGTTGTTTTCCTGTATATCTTTTAAAGTTTGGGTGAAAAGTTATGTGTTGTTTTTCCTTTTAAGTTAATTTCCAGAACATTCCAAAATATGTTTAATTTCCTGTTATAATCTTGGTCCGGGAAGAATTTTGTTTTATTTTTTTACTTAGGAGTTGCCTGTCGTTTGTTATGGAATTTGTCTATCAATGTAAATTTTCGTTCAAATTCATTGAGGTCTCTATTTAATTTTTATTGTTTTTTAATCTTAGATTGTTTCTAGGGGTGAGGCAAAATTTTGGGATAGTTTTAATAAATCGACCAGTAAAATAATACTAATATACCAGACTGATAACTAACCATTACTCCAAATAAAAAAAAAATGATACATTGATTTAAATGAACATTTAATCCTATTTACCAACCCCTCCGCTCGGGCTGGATATGACACAAGGTCAATTTTTTTAAAGCGGAGTTTAGCAGGTTTGAATTCAAAGTTTTCCTTCTCCTAGAATAATTGCCTCACCAAAGCTGAAGAACCCAGTCTGCCCTACTATCTACCCATAGCTGGAGGGAGAATAATTGGATTCATACCTTTCCCAAGGGTATTAGTGCTATTTGAAATGCAAGCAGTCTCGTCCAGGATTTGAACTCGTGTCACCGTGTCCATGTCCTACGACGATAACCATTACACAACGGGCACCTCCAAGTGAACAGTTAATAGATCCTAACCACACATACATGTATATATATATATACTTTTTAAGAAAAACAACGAAACCGGTCACACATATATATATATATATATATATATATATATATATATATATATATATATATATATATATATATACTTGAATGAAAATGATTAAGGCAATTGAAGTCACGTCTCTTCAGCATGGTGTTTAAATACCCCCATTGCACCATGGTTACAACACCCAACATAGTGTTCCAACACCTCACGTGACACAATGTTTACAACATAGAAAAAAAATTGAACATCCAACATTGAATTCATATTAAAAGTCTCTGATGATGAAGCTTTTACTACGAAGTTAATTAAATCCGAATGATCATTTTGCATTGAAATAGTCCTTTAAACAAATACAACACAATAAAATACAATAATTTGTGCAATGCTTCAAGCCTATCAGAAAATACTTATATATGTATATATATATATCATCATCATCATCACGTCGTGCCGCCAGCACGGATATCCCTGACCCTCTCTCGCCACTCCTCCCTATCATTCATCGCTTCTGGTGGGTCCTTCGGCTTACATCCCGTATCCTCTCAGAGCTGCTGGATATAGGTTCGAGCTGGTCGTCCTGCTTTTGCTCGGCCATATAAGAGGGTCTATAGGAGAAGATCACTTAAGAGCTCATCCCTGCTTCTCCACCAGTGTCCTGCATGTCTGTTTCGTCTAACTTTGATAGTTTTCGTGATGGGTTTTAGTTTACCCTACAGCTGGATCTTTGTGGAGTGTTGCCTCCTGGATTTGTTCAAAATTGCTTACAGCATTCTTGTATAGTTGCCGTCAAGCTTTTTCTCCATACGTTTAGTTAGCGTCCATTTAGTGCATCCATACAGCAGTATCGAAACGACCGCTGCTTGGAAGACATATATATATTACAGCAGAGGTATGCACGGACACAAATCTGAAATAAAACACATTTAAACAAAACATATATAGTGTATATAATACATGTATATACATGTGCACACACACACACTGAAGAAAACAAAGTCTTAAATACGTTTAGAGCATAAGTATATGAAATAAGTTTTACTTAAATACTAGATTCTCAATCATTTGCAAACCTATTCATTTTCAAATTTTTACTTTTCTCGCTTTAGACCAACAAAAATCTTTATATGTATAAGTAAAGTTGGCGATCGTAATCAAGGGGACCCGAACACTCACTTTTAAATAGCTACTATACTGTGGTATAGGAAAGGGCGCTAATCCTTTCCACCTAACCCTTGATCCATACCTTATAATGCTGGGTGTTAAGCAAGGAGGGATCAAGTACCATTATTTGAGTCATTCTTAAGATTTTACATGGGATCGAACACACACACACACACACACACACATATATAGTAGCATCTAATATTAGTAAATAGTAAAATAATTTTTTATATACATATTGCTTATATATATAAATTTGTATATAAGTCTTTTATATATACAAACGTGTGTGTGTGCTTGCGTGCGTGCGTGCGTGTAATCTCTCTTTTTAAATTGGGAATTATCATCAACAATTTTAGGTTTTTCCTGCACTCTTAGCCCAGAGGTTGGCGACACATCTACTCAAGTTTTTAAGCGATGATGAGTCAAAGCAGACACCTTGGAGACAAATTCTTGAGATCATTAAAGAAACTTGACTTTTGATTTTCACCGTTTTTCTGATCCAACTAAAAGATCACAATCTTTAATTCTAGGTTGCGCAATTAAAGGTTGCACGCTAATGTTCTTGCCTTCGAGGAAACTGGTTGATTAAGCGGTTTTAATCGATGGTATGTAAAAAATAAGTACAAACAATTTACTATCAAGTCGTCTGAGGTTCTTTTCGAAGCCACATGGCGAATAATGACGAATATAACAAGGCAATATTTGCTTGAAAGGCCAATGAAGACTCTTCTAAATTTTCTAGTGAATGATTCAGTTTTAAAGAAACAGGAAATATTGAAGTAATAATCAGTATACTGTTCCTTATCCGTTATAATATAAAACTTGTATGTTTGAGATGTAAATTTTTTTGTAAAGTTCGCAATTAACAATTCTAGAAAAATTTATATCTTTTCGAGTCATTATTTAGTCGTTTAGAATATAATCAACATTTACAGATTAGATTTCCTAATTTCTTATTATAATTTCTCTGAACCACATGACAAATAATATCCTATTTTAAAAAGAATATATTTCTAATATAAAAATGCATTTTCGGTATAATCAGAGAAGATTGTGTTTAACAAGTAAATAAATGCATCTCACGCTGAAAGTAAGTCTTTCATTGGGTGGGGTTCAATAGATATTAAACATTATACAGCTGGAAATCATGTTCCTGCAAGAGATAAGTAAACAATTGGAATTTTTCTATAAAAAAAAAAAATGAATTATTTTTCATACAATACTCTTAATTCCAATTTAATTACAAATTACGAATTGTATTTTTAGATACTAAGGTAGGTTGGTGGAATTTGAACAAATAGATGTAACGTCTCGATGAAAACGTCTTAAACTGGTAAGATAATAATTTTTCATCATTAAACTTTTGTTATATGCTCACATAATAAATATGCTTATATACACATATACATGTTCATGCAGTATCACAACGACACCATAAATAATTAAACAGACGCACAATGATAAAGTCGCAGGACTAAACGACGCACACAGAAAGACGCAGGAAGATTTCTTTATAAAATATTTTACCTCTCATCTTTATTTGTAAGTTTCGAAAGGGTTGTTCAAAGTTTGCGTGTGAGAGGGAGCTGGAGACCGAACATTACTGAAATATTTTGACCCCGAAGTTATGGCCGTCAGCGTTGTGTCTTTCTCGTTCTCCATGGTTGTTCAAGCGAGCACTGGCTTTCCTTATTACATCTCGTCTATCTCCTCAACTCTACTCGCCTGTCTCCAATGGCTCGTTGAACCCAACTGACCGGAACTCAACTGTCCTCTGTTCAATTCGTCGGCCTTATATTACCTTCAAACTCACACGCAGTGATATGGACACGCCTCCGCAACTCCTTCCGATATCTAGCGACCGGGATGTGTCACTTCCGCTTTCTTTGGAATGGCCTGTGTCATCGTCATCGAGCGGAAATAACTGTCATCCAGTTCAGAGGTCACTCTCTTCCGGTGCGTCAGTCTATGAGAGTATAATGGGATCTTTTTTACCTCGTCCCATTTCATCAGCCAATTTCCGCCCAAGCGATATCCTCTCATAACTGCCATCAGAATGTGTCACTTCCTTCCGGTGCATAACCTTGAATGGCATTTTTGGCCGGGTCAACAGGTTAAAACATAACACTTTGAGTCATTCAAAAGAAGAATGAGAGGAAAAATCTTTTATAAAGTAATTTTTGTTGAATCTAAATAATAATAGTTACTTAGTTTTTTACACAGAAAAACTAAAATTAGATGTAAAATAGAATCGATTGTATCGCAAGTATTGTTATATACATCGAATTTCAATATAATATTCGATGATTATTCCTTTATGATTGAATATGTTTTTGAAAAAAACTTTGATGTAATTGAAGTCAATATTTTTTATTTGAATCCTGAATATTTTTATATCTATAAGGATACATCCTAAAAAAATTAAATCAACGGAAATATTATTTTAACTATTAATATATTTTCAAATGTACCTAGATTTTGAAAATATAAAATACAATTAAACATTGGAAAGTTGTTATTTCAATGAAATTATAAATATGATTTTGGGTTATAAAGGAAATTCAGTAAAAAAAATCTTTTTTAACATATTTATATTTAGTTATATTTGTAAATTTATAAACCACTTGAAAGTTTTTTTTTATCATAATTCTACATGGCCTATTTTGATTATAAATAATCTGTGTTTTCAAAAGTTTAACGTTTTACAAAATAAAACTAATATTTCCCATGTGAAAAAAAATAGAAATTTTATTTTAATATCTTTACTTTTCAGAATTAAACGTTATGGAAGCAATGTTAAGATGTAATTGCCTTCCAAATAATCCACGAATGACATTTACAGTTTTATAACGAAGAAAGGTTTAGAAAACCTCTTCTGGTTTGTAAAAGAAAAAAAAAAACACATTTTTTTTAACAAAAAATGAGTCCACAAAAAATCTGCACAATTCTCGTCAGAAAATAATTCAATTTAAAATAAATCCAGGTGAACCATATAAAATAAATGAATAAATGAATAAATGAAAAGATAAATGAATAAAACGTTGACCATATTTCTAATCTAACGAACTAAGAAGCAATTTTTTTCAGCATATACTTGTGACACTGAAGATTTTTACTTTTAACTTCCTGATGTTATAAAAAAAATCAAGATTGAGTAAAATTGATAAATTTGCAAATGTTCAAGTAATGACAACAAATAATACAAAATAATTGTTGCTTCTTTAACCAAATCTGAAATTTCTTATAAAATAGATTAACATACCTCAACACAAACTTTCAAAAGAGGGAGGGAAAATTATAGACCTACACATACTCGAACAATAATAAAGCACAGATAGACTACGTCTTTATAAACAAGAAATGGAAAAATAGCGCAATGATACTACGTACAAAATCGGATAGATAAGATTAGAGGCAACAATACGCAATCTAGGATAGCCTGGCAAACGATAAACGAAGTGAGTAGAAGGAAGAGCACAACGAAAGCTAAACTGAAAGATAAAAAATCAACAAGAAAGAATAAAACTTTGGAAACAGAATTTAGAAAATCTAGGAAAACCACCGAAAGTTACACATGAACCAATCACCGGAATTATTAGTTAGCAATTGGACAGTAAACTAGGACCGTTCACTCAAGAAGAACTCGACTCAGTTCTTAGAAAAATCAAAGGCATACTCCTCTTTCGAGCGTGTGTCCTCCGATCACCGTATAGTCACGGCAAAAATACGACTAAACCTACAAAAAAACGCTACACGAACAACGACCACCAAACACTAAGACCGGGCCCTTCTTAACAACAGAGATATTAGTGATAAATATGTATTAGAATTGAGAAACAGATTCTAGACACTACACGTGAAAACAAAAAAAAGGTACCCCAAATCACGAATATGAGAATTTCGTCAACGGACATCTCGAGACAGCAGCGAATTGTCGTCCAACAAAAGCTAGAATTAAATATAGAGTCCCATGGGAAACGTTAGTGGTTAGAGAAAAAAATTCAGACGTGAAAACTGTCTCCAAAAGCTATAGGAAGAACCCAACAAACAAAAATGCCCTAAAACTAAAAAGCACAGAATGAATTAGCAAGCATATATCTAAAAGAAGAGACAGAATACATACAAAATCGGATAGATAAGATTAGAGACTCACTGGAAGATATGCAATCTAGGATAGCCTGGCAAACGATAAATGAAGTGAGTAGAAGGAAGAGCACAACGAAAGCTAAATTGAAAGCTAAAAAAACCAACAAGAAAGAATAAAACTTTGGAAACAGAATTTAGAAAATCTAGGAAACCCACCGAAAGTTACACATGAACCAATCACCGGAATTATTAGTTAGCAATTGGACAGTAAATTAGGACCGTTCACTCAAGAAGAACTCGACTCAGTTCTTAGAAAAATCAAAAATAGGAAAGCCGCAGGGCTTGACGAGATTCCCTCAAAAGTATGGGAGACCAAACAATGAAACAACATACTGCTCCGACGCTGTAACGCAGTCTATAATAAAAATCCGATAGACAAATGGATGAAGGGATGCATACCCCCCTTCCCTAAAAAGGGTGATCTCGGATTAGCCAAGAACTACCGAGGTATAACACTTACATCCATATCAGCCAAAATTTACAGTGCCCTACTACGAAACCGCATAGAACCCAAAATTGACATTCTTAGAAAAAACCAAAATGCCTTCCGAAGAAAGAGATACACGACCTCACAAATATTGACTATCCGTAGAATCCTTGAAGGCGTACGGGCAAAAAACCTACAGGCAACAATACTATTTGTCGAATTTACCAAGGCCTTTGATTCCATTCACAGAGGGAAGATGGAAGAAATCCTACTAACATACGGCGTACCAAAAGAGATCGTCGCAGCAATAACGATTCTCTATAGAAACACCAAAGTGAAAGTACGTTCACCGGATGGAGACACAGAATACTTCGACATTGTAGCAGGAGTACTACAAGGGTACACACTAGCCCCATACCTTTTTATCATCTGTCAAGACTACGTGCTTAGAACATCAATTGATAAAATCAAAGAAAACATCTTCGAGCTGACAAAGAAAATATGTTTTCAAGAACCAGTACCGGTTCACTGGTCTAAAGGTTAGAGTGTTCGCCAATGGCCCGGGAGACCTTGATACCTCCTTGCTTAACACTCAGCGATATAAGGTACGTATTAAGGGTAAAGTGGAGCAATCCAGGGAAAGGGGTAGCGCCCTCCCCTACACCTCGGTGTAGTAGCTATTAAAAGGGAGTCTTCTGGTCACCCTATGCTACGGTCACCAACTTTACTTAATTATTTTGGAATTACCTGTCTAAGTGGTTTATTGCAGTTGTGTTATTGATTTAATAGTACCATTGCTGTTCTTCTACAAGAATTACTTTGTTAGTAAATAACGCACGGAGTGTGATATGCCAACTTCCTTACCTATGCAAAGTATTTTCTTTTATTATTTATGCGTAAATTTATGTTATTACCGTTCAAATAAACCAGACCAAAGAAGATATTTATATGCTGCAGATATCTTCAAATTAGAATTAAAACAAAAGTCCGTTGACATTATCATGTTGCAGATATTTACATTTAAGATTTTTTATAAGTCTGTAGATATTCCTATTAATATATTTTCCCTTAGGATATATGAAATGATTATGTAGCAAACGAACAAAAAATAATCTTCAAAGGATATAAAAAAACATGTTTTTTTTACTGATGTAATATATATATATATATATATATATATAAGCACCAGAGATGTACAACTCTAAGACTATAAAACCCCATCCCGAATAAATAAGAGACGCATTCTGTTGAGGTTGGAGCTCTGCCCCAGTGTTAAAAAAATTCAAATACAGAGGCCTAACCCAAATCAAAACCAAATTTACCAAGATGCAAAAGCATTATGAACATAGCGAGTTAACGTTTGGACTTTAAAACCCTATAAATCAATTACCTGACCTTCCAGCGTCTGCAGCTGAGCATAATATAGACATAGTAGGCGTGTATGAACACTGATATTAAGAAAGGTAATCAGAAATCAAATACCATGGTACCGGTAATGGATAGACAATTGTAAATCAATGCCACCTTATAAGGTGTAGGAATGCATCTCAGTCCTCGTGCCTTAAAATGACTAAGTAACATATGGAGAATCCAACAAATGATGATGTGGGCTACATTTAATGACAACCCCTGCATAACAGTCTTTTTGCTGCACTCCCACCAACGCCATTGATGAAATGGATATCATCTCCTTTTCCTACGAGTTATTTTCCCTTGTTCGACACATTTCCAAACGCAAAGGTCAAATCATCAGTGGTGATATGAATGCTCAAATAGAAAAAGACCGAAATAATAGATTCTGCTCACGCAACTAACCAAACAGAAATGATGAATATTTAGAGGATTTTTCACACAAGAGAATGGTTAAAAATTTAGTTACAAAATAGAGAGGGAAAGCTATAGACCTAAATCTATTCAAATAACTCTTAAGTACAGCAAAATTATATATTTACAAACAAAAAGTTGATAAATAGTGCTTTGAACGGTGAGGTATATTCAGAGTATCTTCTGATCATAGTATTAACTTAGTATTGTGGGAGCCTTATCAATCATACCGTAATGGACTCTTCTCACCGTTGTTAGTACTAGAAATTTCGCTGCCAGAAGGCAGATCAATATCGGTATTATCCGAACAGTACGAGACTTCTTACCTTTTCTATGTAACTCTATCTTTCTTGTGTAATATAATCTGTTATCTAATAACCGTGTTTGCGTTTTCATTAGTGACCCTTTCCGGGGCCACAACACTTATCAAAGATTCCCTTGAGTTGAGGAAGAAATGTTTAAGCTACACATTATGACTGCTCCTCACTGAACAATAAATGATCAATATACTGTAATTGTAAGAGGAAAGTTTGATACTTTTCAATAGATATCTGAAAGACAGAGATCGAATGATGAATATGAAAACTTTGCTATAGCCCAGAAAGAAGTTGCGGACGAGAGCATACCAACCAAACCAAGAGTCAAATGTTGACCTCCTTGGAAGTCAATGGCAGTCAGGAAAAAACAAGATTTAGGAAAAAAAAAGTACTTGTGTTATGAAAGAAAACCAACAAATGCCAATGCATAAGAAAGTGAAAATAACAATAATATTTTCAATAACAACTCAATAAAATCACAGATCCTGTTGAAGGGAGACAATCATAATTAGCATGACAAACAATAAAATGTGCATAATGAAAAACAGTTTTAGAGCAAAACTAAAAGCAGCCAGCCAAGAAAAAAACCCTCAGAAGTGGAAAGAACATTTTAAGCATTTGTTCAGAACCTCCCTCCACGAAATAACTGATAGAGCTACCGAAAAAATATGAATAGACAACTTGACATAAATCTAAGATGATTTACCGAGGAAGTTCTTAGGGCACTTCAGAAAAAATTGAAATAAAAAAGATGCAGCCACCAGCGAAATACCTCCGGAAGTATGGAAGACAAGAACATTTGAAGACTTATTTTCTCGATTATCGCTGTATATAAACAAAACGCAATGGAGAAATAAACAAAAAGCTGCATAATCCCCTTCTCTAAGAAAAGAAATATCGGAATATTAAGAACCTCTGTGGAATATCACTTATACATAACAAATTATGAACTCCTAAACATGGATACGCCAGTATTGGGCGACCAGCGAGTTCTTACATTCATCAGCCTTGTGCCAACTTTGGACGCAGTCTAGAATACCTGTCAGAAGTGATGGATGGTAGAGACGGATGGTAAGAAAGGGAGAGTCAAGTGAACTGTTCTCTCACGGTACTTAATGATTATATATATATATATATATAGAGAGAGAGAGGGGATTTTAAGAAAAGGGCTTCGAAAAGAACACATTGGTCTGACATAACTCAGAAACTACTCACAAATATAACTTTAAAGATTTCAAAATATTGCTTAACATAGATTATAAAAATTCAGAAACATTGTTGAATCAAGCATTATTTCTAATTACATTGCTATTTAAAAAAAAGACAGTATTTTCAGCTTACCTCCATATTTTGTGAAACTAATTCGGGCATTTACTACATCATGTATCTGAATTAGTTTTAACAAATTAGTTGTCATTTATACTCCCTTTTAATGTTTTTCAATAACAATCCGAGTGTTTGTTCTTTTAAAATTACAAACAGCTACATAATGAAGAAAAAAGAGTGGAAAAACAAAAGGAATAGAGAGGAAAAGAAGATATATATTATATATATATATATAAATAACTTAATACTTAAGGAGATTAGTATATATATATATATATATATATATATATATATATATATATATATATATATGTGTGTGTGAGTGTGTGTGTGTGTGTTAGCTAATATGTTAGGCTTCAAAATAAATTTCCAACAATGATAACATCAGGTAGTTTTGAAACTGAATGGTACAAACGGAAATTGAATGCTGAAAGTGTTCTAATTTTTTTCGTTTCATTTGAATATTGAATATAATTCAGGAGATACATCATATATTAAATCCCCTGATGGTGGTTTAATGGAAAAACTTCAACGTTTAATGTTTGCAAATATTTCAACTACGAATAAAACCATCGTCTGAATAACTTGTTTATTCATATTTGTATTTTTACACACCATCGGATTTATTTCCATATTCTCGTATATATATATATATATATATATATATATATATATATATATATATATATATATCAATGTAACAAAGCTTGTCTCTGACGAGACCAACGCTTACGAACTAATTACTAGTCCTATAATTCATTCCTTTACATTAGTCGTTTTAATTGCATTTTAACCAACGACAATCAAAGTTTTGAATTCCTACCTGTTGTAGAGAATACTTCATCAACATTTAATTGACAGAAATCCCTAAATCTACAAGCTATAAATGTATGTTTCAATTTGATGCTGAGTGAATTTTTTTCTTTATCGTATCTGAAGATCAACAATATATGATCATTATCTAATAACTTAACAGTTAAAGGCATAAGTAGATATATTTTAAGTTCCGAGGCCCTCTGAGATTTTCTAAATTCATGGATATGGCGAAATGTAAAAGTACAGAGTGTCTCAATATACATGTGACCCATTGTTACGATCAGGGTTTTCGCTGGGACTGCGATAGCTGGCACGCAACGAGAATAATGATAAAAAATATAATAGCGAGAATGCCCCAGGTTCGATAAAAAAGGCGAACTATGGGAAGGGAATTTCTCCAATCGAAAACTCTCGGTAAATCACAGCGGAATAAGCGGCAAGCACTCACAAAACCAACATTACACAATTTGAAGATTCAACAATAAGAATTATTACAAAATTTACAAGGTAACTAGAGGAAAAGAAGATAAAAAAAGGTTTAAGAAAAAAAGGGGATGGAAAAGTAATGATACCATTTATATCTAAAATCCGAGACGACTCACGACTCAAATAGATTTGCAAGGTAGACACATAAAGGTAAAAGAAATATGAAACTCATTGAGGGTTTAAGGCTTGTTAATATTCTAATCTCCTTTCGTTTTTTTTTCTTTTGTAAGAGACGATTCAGCTCGAATATAAATAAGTGCCACGAAGAGTTGTCCGATCTGTGAAATTTGTTTCTTGGTCACATTTCCTCGGATGGACCGGGACGAAAGCCTCTCGACTTCTCCTGAATAGATGTTAACGCCTCAAAGTCTGGACTGCTACTAATCGTTTGTCACTCTGCGAGTGCGCCAAAAAAAGGGTCACTGACCGATTCCTAAAAGTTTACTCTAAAAGTTCAATGCTAGCTGAGATAGGTAAATAGGGGAAGGGGGTTGACTTGCAAGTCCATTCCTTACTTTCTTCTCTTTTTTTCTCTTTTCTCTTTCTCCTTTGCCCTCGAGAACTATCGAGCAATTCATGCGAAAGGAGAAAGGATAGGCTTGGCGCCTCTTCTTCTCCACTTCTTTATTTTTCGTCTCGGAATAATAAGGACAAATAAAACACATTTGTAATATATATATACATAAAAAAAACATATTCTCGTTAATAATCTATTTTCTACATCGCGTAACTCCAATGTAAAAACTAATTACTCTACTACTAATAATAAAGTTGTGTTCTTTTTTGATTCAGATTTGAAAATAGTATATCTTAACAATTATCAATCCTTGATTACAATGTCTTGAACAAGAGAGGAAAATATTTTGTATCAGTACTTATTTGGAGATGAAATCATTCAAAACTGTTTCAAAATAGATGCAACCCATTTATATGATAATGATTTATTTGATAATGATTACTGAAGCAGGAAACTCAAAAAAGATTACATTTCCTGGAAGCCGATATAATAACAATAAAAATCCAATAATTTGATGTCTCAAGCCCAAATGGTACATTATTTACGGGACATATTTCAAGTGACCACCATTACACTTGTCTCAGTAATAAATCCTTATCATAGTAATGGGTTACATCTATTTTGAGACACCCTAAAGATGAGGTTTGCGTGACTGACGGTTGACCAAAATGTATTAATAATATATAAAAATGAACTCGGTCCTAATAATTGTTTGATCTTCAAAGGAAACTGCATTTCCTATAAGAGAGACGTGTTTGTGTGCGAAAATGTTTTCAGTTATTAAATATTAAATTCTGCAAAATCAATAGAAATGAAGTATGAATGCATCAAATATACTCATTTAAACACTCAATGGAACTTTAATTGTTGCAATTCAATTGATAAAAAAAAATTGCCGTACATACTTTACTAATAACTGAATTGATTCGTATAAAATTAGTCTTTGAAGAAAATAGGAAATATGTTTTTTCGTTATTGTAAATACTTCGTTTATAACATCTCAATAACATGTTTATTAATGAACACGTTTTACTCGTTTAAAAACAGGAATAATTGAAATGACTTTATTAAAGAAATAAAGCCATGAGTTTGCATCTATAAATGATAGACTGATGAACTGTAAGTTTTAGTATATGAATATTGCATTAATTCGCAATTAAAACTATATATATATATATATATATATATATATATAGTTTGGTTTTGTTTTCTGGCATATAAACCATTGTAGGTTATTAAATGTCAAATCCAGTTTTATACATATAAACAGCTCTATTTTAAACAATTCAGTTTAGCATAAGTACACAGTGTAAATGTCAAAAACAGTTATATTTCAAAACATCAGTTCATCATAAGTACAGTTTTTTGTTTACACTCAATTAAATGTAAAAACAGTTCTATTTCAAGCAATCAGTATTGCGTAAGTATGCAATTTAGTTATATTTGGCTTATAAATAGGACCCTATCAGATGCTACCATTTCAGACCAAAATGCACCTGGAAGTGATGGCAGTAAAGACTCATCGTCAGATTATTTAGTGTCATATCTAAGACACTCGTTGGGGAAGTCTTACCATTCTGCACAGATGCAGTCGGTGTATTCTACAGCCCCAGCCGACTAGGCAATATATATATATATATATATATATATATATATAGTAATAAGCGTCAACGATTCATCATAAACTATGACAAATTTAAAACAGTAAGCCTTTTTTGCTAATAATTGTGCACCTAAAAACGCCAATATGTAGTACTAATGTTGTGAACCAATTCTGTTGCCGATTAGAAAACTGCATCCCTTTCGATAATGGTGATACAAACACCCTAATTTCATACACTGGACACAACCACCACCATCTTCCGCGTACTAACTTACCCTTTATCTAATACTAGTGCTATTCGTATGCAGATTAATAAAACCACCTTACATGACCACAACATCCCCATAAATATTTGAAAAAATTAATTGATAAAACGAAAATCCTATTTAGCACAAACTGTAAAAAAGACTCCAGATACTTGAAGCCGTTCTTATATCAAAACCGACGACCCACACTTAAGAGATCATCTATTAATTTTGGAGCGAGAATACTTTAATGCCTCTGACACAGGTGCATAATTCTTTACTTTTGACCATGCATAGTCACGTGATCCTGATAAATGAATTCTAAACATTCAAATTAATAACCACAAAGAGTGCGTTCAAATACAGCATCAATCGCATGCGATGGATGCCCTCATTTTCAAAACATTCATTGATCACAAAAAAAAAACATCTCATAATCTCTGGAGTGGACGCACCGACATCCTCGACAATGAGCAACGAAGATCAAAAGTACACGTTCCCGGCTTATATCATCAAAGATATAGGACAATTATTAACCAGCCTACATCCTCATTTGTGACGTCTCACTTGCGAACAAGAAAAGGCTAATAAAAATTCATCATCAAATCCATGTCTCTCATCTTTAATACAGTAAGCCTAAAAGAAAATCTACTTAAACACACATACGCATACATACGTACATACACAAGCGTGTGCGTGAACACACACACACACACACACACACACACACACACACACACACACACACGCGTTCTCTCTCTCTCTCTATATATATATATATACATATATATATATGTACAAATATAGTAAAGTTGGCGACCGTAATTAAGGGGGGACTCGAAAGCTCCCATTTCAATAGTTACTACACCAACGTGTAGAGGAGGGCGCAACTCTTTTCTTTGAATTGCACCACTTTTTCCTTGATCCGTAACTTATAATGTTGTGTGTTAAGCAAGGCGACATCAAGTACCATTTTTTGAGATTTTGGTATGAACTGACATGAGATTGAACCCCTGTCCCAGGCCATTGACGAATATATATATATATTTGTTATTTTGCGTTGTTTTTTTTTTTATACTAACAAACAGAAGTTAGATTGAAATAAAATAATCACTCGTTAATTATCCCTTTGTTTTGCACTAATAATATGTTCTTTGACTCCCAGATATTCCAAACTTGTGTGTGTAGAATTATTGATAGAGTTTGATTTAAGTAATCAAGAACATAATCATATACTTGATATTCATTCATAATTACAAACACTGTATCCTGATTAAGTAAATATAATACCAAATTACAACAAACTGAATAAAATTACTCATGAGTTAATGTATATACATTTACGCAAATCCTTCGCCATCAGTATAATGAAACACAAATTCATTTTAAACGGAGTACAGCTGGTTTAATTTAAGATATTTCTTCTCGTAGAATGGTTTCTTTATCAAGAGCTAAAGAAACCAATCTTCATTACTATTTTTCCGTTGTTGGAGGGAAAATATATGGATTCATTTCTTTTGCGAAATGAAATTAAAATAACTTCGTCTAAGATTTGAATTCGGGTCACCGATTCCAATTCCTCCGATGATAACCGTCTCACTAAGTAACCTCTTCAAGAATTCATCTACTGGTAATATAGCTGGATTACGGTAAATGGTTAAATATGCAGACAAATACATGAACATTTTACAAAATAAATAGTTAAAATAACATTACTAGAATGCTATATTCATATTGTACCGATGGCAAAATCAAAGTTCTCTATATACAGGCTGTTTCACAGGCTATTTCACAGGCTGTTTGACAATTGTTAAAACAAGGAAATGGCTTCTTAAATCTTTCTTCTTGGTTTGATTCTTTTTATCTTCTCAGATTATGGCTGCTATAGAGTTAATATTTTGATATATTTAACCAAATATGGCAAAATTATTCCTTTTGAATGAAGACATATTACGAAAGAAAGCTTGAGAAGATTGTTTATGCAAGATCCAGAAGAAAGTTCAACACGTTTTAAAATAGGAGTCTGATGTTCAAGTTGGTTAAGCACTTTGAAGCTAATCGCACTTATGAAGATCGCAGTGCAACGGGATGAATGTGCACGCGTTATCAATACTTTTGCACGCCGCATTTAACAGTGCCTTCAATTGAACAAGTAATCGAGGAATCATCTAAACATTAGTGATTCATGTTCTAGACTAAATTTTGCATAATATAAATTCCTATCCTTTTAACTTTCAATAAATGATGTTTTCTTAGCTCTATCATCTACGTTCTATGATTTATATTCGATTACTTTGTTTCATAAACTTCCGAAACGTACTGGTAAAGTGCTTGACTGCGGACTCGAAGTATGCGATTTCGAACTCTAGGTTATTACATTCACTGTTGGAAATATAACGTTTGGATTGGTATAAAACACCTTATCCTAGCTATGGGTTAAATTGTATATCATGTATTCTTTTACAAACGTAGCTTGTCATTGAACAACCCACGAAAGTTCATTTGCCATTAAACAAAGAAACCAATCCAACCCATATATTTGGCTTGTTGAAGCGCCTCGTCAAGATTCTCCAAAAAACTAACACTTAACTTCAGAAAGCAAACTATTTTTTAATTAAGCAACAAGTTGTTTAGGATAGTAACCTATAAATTAAATTTACTGGGAATGTGTGATGACGTTTTAAATCCATTAAGATGTTCTTATCTATGCTACAAATGAACAACGCTTTGTCGTACATTTTTGTAAGTCTACCAGAATGTTTGCTTATCTCACGAAATTTATACTAACGAGTGTGGCAGTCAAAATTTATCAAACACGTATGCAAAGTCTTTATGCTGGGTCGAGCATTACTCTATCACCTGTTTGTCTCGGCATGCAGTTTAGTAATTGGCAACGAGAACGATTGAGCTTAAGGCTAGCAGGCACACTTCATAATATGTATCAGCCCGATCTTACTGACTTAAAAAATACTTAGAGTCAATGAAAATTGCATAGTTTATCATTTTCAATTTCGTCTTCTTTGTTTAATGGCATACCAAACTTCTTAGGTTATTAAAGGCCAAAGCCATATTTGTAGAGGAATAACGGTGGTACTATTTAATCCATAGCTGGAGTTATAAGGGAATTTATACAGTTTTCAATAGTATTGATTTGGTTTCTTCTGCTTAAGGGCATATCAACCTTCATTGGTTATTTAAAGCCAAAGAAATACTTGTACAACAGTAAGTAAGTAAAGTTAGCGCCCTTAATCGAGGGAGACCCGAAGGCTCCCTTTTCAATAGCTGCTAAACAGAGGAGTAGGAGAGGGCGCAACTCCTTTCTTTGGATTTCTGCACTTTACCTTTGATCCTTACCTTATAATGCTGAGTGTTCATCAAGGCGGCATCAAGTACCAATCTTTTAGTCTTAGATATAATCGACCTGGGATTGAACCCCAGTCTCCCGGTCCATTGGCGAATACTCTACTCATTAGACCAATGGCTTGGTTCGTAAAACACTAGTTGTACTATTTAACTAATATCTAGGGAAATAAATTCAAACCTGTTAAACTCCGCTTAAAGATTGACCTTGTGTCATATCCTGCCCGAGCGGAGGGGTTGGTAAATAGTATCTAGGGGGATAAATAAGTTCACACCTTTTTTGCGAGTATTAATTAAAATGTGAACGTTATCACGCTACTGGAGGTCGAACTCGCTACCTAGTTCAACACGTTAGCCACAACACCACTGGGACTCCATTAAGTTTATCATTTTAGTTTAGAAATTAAAGTCATGAATACTTTTGTATAATTCAAAGTTTGAAAAACTAGCATTTAGTTTTAAATTCAAACATCTTGGAAAAAAATAGAAATAAGGGTGGATTTCAAAAATCAGTTTAAATAATTAACAATTGCGTGATCTTAAGTCAATGATTCCACTTATACATGCGTTTAAAGGCTGGACAAAAAATGTAAAAATAACAGTACAAGTTAAAATTATCATATGTCCAGTTTTACGTTACATATTCTTAATACCCAAATGAAAAGCGATATGCGTATTAAAAAATACTAGTAATTTTTATAGCACCAGTCAAATATTTTACAGGTGTATGGGGAAATCAAAAGTAGCTATCTTACCTGGATCATTTCTCACTAAAAGCTAGAAAAAACCTTCACATTGCCAGGACGACAGTTAATTTATACTGAAAATTTTTTCAGTAGACCAATTGCATTCTTCATCTTTTATTACTTATGTTTAGAGGATTTTGCGTTGAATGTTGAGATAATTATCGAAGAGTGGTTTCCGTACGGCTTATATTACCTATGAAAAGTAATACTGATTTTACAGATGGATATTAAACAAATATTCACATTTTAAAATGCTAATTCTAAAATGGTAGTATGATTTTGAGAAACATCAGAATGTTTAACACAAATAAACGACACAAAAATCAAAATGTGCATTTGATATCATTTATCATCTACAAGAAAAGGGATAAAAATTTCTCCAGAATACAAGCAGAAATATGTCGATGCAATAGAAACGTTACAGAGAAGAGTTATATGACCAGCAGTTACAGTTGCGAGTTTGGCGTGATCACTCATTTCATTGCTGTCCTAGTCGGCTGGGGCTGAAGAATACACCGACTGCATCTCTGCAGAGGGGTAAGATTCCTCCAACGAGTAACCTGGATAGGACTTAAACAATCTGATGGTGGGGCTTCAGTAATGCTGAAGCTTCAGGGATTGCGGAGTAACCTTTATTGCCATCGCTCCCAGGTTCATTCAGGCCCGGATAGATAGCACCTGATATGGTCCTATCTATAGGTAAAGTAAAACTGTTTGACACCGAATCTGTGTACTTATACTAAGTTGAATTGTTTGAAATAGAATATTCGGAAGCATTTAACTTTATTGACATGCTTAACTGATTTGTTTGAAATAGGACTGCATGACCATATAAATGTGTGCAAAGAAAACAAATGGTGTACTTATGTTAAAGTGAATTGATAGAAATAGAACTGTTTTTACATTAAACTATATATTCGTATTAGATAGAAATAGGTGAAGCTAATTAACTGTCTGCAAAAAATGCAACCAGATCCATTTAAGAATATCTACAAGATGTGTTTAGAAATCACACACACACACACACACACACACACACACACACACACACACACACATCTATATATATATATATATATATATATAGATAGATGATATGGCATTATGTAAACTACAATGGTTGATATGACATAAAACCAAACCAAACCAAAGCAAACCTAATCATTTCATTGGTTGCAACAGTCACGTATTTTCAAATATTTTTTTTATCAGATTATGAGTAAATGATAGTTGCAAACTAAACAGCCGAAAAGTTGAGCCGTATATCTCAGGTCTCACAGAAACATCACCCGTTTCATTTGAGGCCCGATAATTTAGAAATGGAAAAGAAAATATTTCCTTAATTAATAAAAACAAACCAAAACATCAAATCTCCTTTTTATTGAACTGGTTTCATATGAACAAGTAACAACCAAAAATAAATGAGAACATTTTTTTTTATTTTCTTTTAATTATTTCTTATTTAAATAACGTGTTTAGTGTTTCCTTCTTGCAAGAGGAGTCAGTGACAACTTCTTTCTCTCTTCATCTATTTCATCCTTTTGACAACCTTCGAGACCTCTCAATGTAAAATACTGTTGATGTTTTATCTTTGTTAGACGTTTGAATTTCTTCTGTATCTTTGATATTGTTAGCAATAAGTCTCGATTTCAATCTTTTCTAATGTGTACTGTTTGTATGAAAAAAGAAGTTTTTTTTTGTTCGACAGTGGGAAGCAAAAGGAAAAATGGAAAAGAAAATGGTTGCAAAAACATCTTCTTAATTCCCTAATTGACAAACGCCGTAATTACAGTTATTTTGTTTTTCAGTTACGTACGATTTTTTTTCTGTATTAAATTACCAAGCACTTAAAAATGATCCGCTGAAACATTGTCTTCACAATATCAAAGACAACAAAGAAAATATTCAATTGTACAACCTTCTCCACCCATAAAACCCCGAAAACAAAATGTATTCTAAATTAATACACACGAGTAAAATAAAATAAAAATGATTGCATATGTTCGCAATCTTGATGTTTTACTGGATAATAATTAAATTATCGATACTTTCTGGGTTGCTTCTGCTTAGAAAAAAAAATCAAGCTGTTTATTTCAATTTTTTGTTATAAGGAAAAAGGATTTTGTATCTCCTGTGTTTTTTCTATTTTTTCATATTTGTTTCTTGATGACATTTAGGTGGTACATTCAATAAATTTTCCAGACATTTTTTGTACAGGCAATTAAGATTGTTGTTGACTCTTGAAACTTCAGTATGTTATTGCTATACATCTTATGAGATAACTGACCAATTTTTATGATTTCAGATTTAAATGAACAGCTACAGCAGGAATTAGAATACACCCTACTAAAGCCTGATTGTCACTGCTGGTATATTTCAAAAATGTACTCTGGACGTGAGGACATTTTAGAAGAACGATATGCAATAAAATTATGTTTTAAACTAAAGGGGTAAATACCTAGGCTATACCCCTTTGTAAAATACTCGGGACCATTCTTAAAGTGGACGAAGGAGGAACCTCAAAAGATAGACCAGAGGACGAGAAAAGAAATGACGATGTATAAAGCTTTACATCCCAGAGATTGCTCAGACAGACTGTATGTGTCAAGAAAAGAAGAAATAACGAAGGGACATCGATATGACGACTAGAAGGCCAAATAAAAAAGAGCAAAGAAAGACTAATCAGAACGATTAGAAAAAACACAATGATCAACAATAACTTGGAAATAAGATTGGGAAGAAAAACAAATGTACGGATATTTCAAACTACGAGCAAGCGAAACCTCACACGAAAAGACTTAGATATAATTATGAAAAGAAAACCTTCAGAGAGAAACTGAATCTTTCCCAACAGCAGAAAAACAAACAAACAACCCTGCAGCATAACGACCAACAACATTAAAGCAAAAATAGATAAGATGCAACAAAATAGCAAATGTAGGTTATGTGGTGATAGAGACGAAAAGATAAATCACATAATAAGTGAATGGAGCAAATTAGCACTGAAAGAGTATAAGACTAGACACGATTCGTTGGGAAAGAATATCCACTGGGAACAGTGCAAGAAATTTAAATTTGATCATACGAGCAAGTGCTACATGCACAACCCATAATCTGTTCTGAAGAACGAACCGCCCAAAAAACTCTGTGATTATGAGATATAAACAGATAATCTAATCTCAGCCAGACGACCCGACCTAGTGACAGTCAAAAAAAAAAAAAAAAAAAAAAGAACCTGACGAAAAGTGGTCATTGTTGTACCGGCAGACCACTGAGTAAAAATAAAAGCAAGTAAAAAAAGAGAAAATACCTTGACCTTGCCAGAGAACTAAAATCTATGGAATACGACGGTGACTTTGATACCAATTGTAAATGGTGCCCCCTTACAGTCACCAAAGGATTGGTCCGGGGGCTGGAGGACTTGGAAATAAGAGGACGATCAGAGACCAAAATAGTAGAATAATACCTATTTTTATTTGAAATGAACATCATCAAAAACCAGAGATGAAAGAAAAACCAGGAAGAAGGACAAATAAACCTCCATAAAAGAATAAATATATGGACATTCCGTTTGTAAGATAGTCTGAATAATTTCAAATTGATCAAAAGATGAATTCGACAGATTGACCAAAGAACAAGGAAAGTGATGACGATAGGTTCTATGTGTCAAGAAATAAAAGAGGTTTGCGTGGACACAACAATTCAAGGATTCGTGGAATATACAAAAAAGAGCAGAGGACGTCTAATTAAAGCGGCCAGTAACAGCAATATCCTCATAATTGATTAAAAGACAAATAGCGTAAAACTATAATCTAAAATACAAAAATATCAAGAAAAACAACACTATGGATACTTCTAGCTATAAACTAAAGACTTTGCACACAAGACGAATTGGAAATGGCAAATATAGGGAAATATCAAGAGGGAAATTGAATCTCTTTTAACAGTCGTACAAAATAATACAATATGAAAATTTTTTATCAAATAAAAAATTAATAAGATACAAAAGAATAGCAAATGTTGGTTATGTCGTTACATAGACAAAATATTTAAATACATAATTAGTGAATGCAATAAACTAACATTAAACGTATATAAAACCGGGCATAATTAGGTAGGGTAATTGATCGACTAGAAAATATGCAAGAAATTAAAAATTGTCCAAATGATATTTGCATAAAACAAAATCTGTTCTAGAAAATGAGTACCGTGCAATTCTCTAATAATCTGAGATAAAAATGCACCCCCACCAAATCTTAGCAAAGATTCAAGAGCTTGTGTTCATTGAAAAGAAGTTGTCATTTTTGCTTTTTTCAATGGACTGCAGAGTGAAAATAAAATTGAACGAAAAGATTGACATATATCTTGATCTTGCCAGAGAGTTGAAAAAGCTGTCAAACACGAAAGTTGCCAATAGTATAAGTTGTTGTTGATGCACTTTGAACAGTTACAAAAAACCTTAAAAGAGACTGAGGGAAGAGGAGATCAACACTGTTAAGATCAGTTGGAATACTTAAAAGAATCCTCGAAACTTGAGGAGACTTACTGCCACTCATGATTTAGTACGAAGCCATTATTTAACAGTGGTGTGAAAAACTTCCACTGAGAAAAATGCGGCAAATTAGTACAAAAGGAATACCAGACTATGCACAATTGGCTGGGGGGAGGTTATTCACTGGCAATTGATCAATTAAAAAATTTGACCACACAATCGAATAGTATATGCAAAAACTGGAATCCGTCATGGAGAAGGAAACACACAAAATTCTCTTTTATTTTGAGTTACGAGCATACCATCTAATCCAGACCAGAAGGCAAAACCTTTAGATAACCAACATAAAAAGAGAACCTGCTAAATTGTGAACTCGACGGAAATTAAAGAAAACGAAAAGAGACAAGTACTGAGACCTTGACAGAGGACTAAAAATGTTATGCAACATGAAAGTGACGGTGATACCAATTATAATTGATGTACTCGGAACGGTCCCCAAAGGCTTGGTAAGGGGATTTGGTCAGTTGGAAATCGGGGGACGTGCCGAAACCATAAAAACTCCAGGAATCCTAAGTTTGGCAAGGATACTGAGAAGAGTCCAGGAGACTTACTATCTCTCAGACTACATTGAAATAAGGCTGGTTTGGAAACTAGCAAGGAATGATAATAATAATAATAATGATAATAATAATAATAATAATTATAATATCTGTGGAGTGTGGAGTGACTCTCATTGTCATTCGTCTTTGGTCTACTCTGGCCAGGAGAGATAGTATCTGTTAGTATACCATCTATGAATCAAATAATCTGTTTAAACTTACTCGTGTTCAATAGAAATGTGAGTCAAAATAAATAAAGAAAACTTGAAAAAAACAACTATACAAAAATGTAAATATGAATTTTGGATGAACGTAATTGCTTAAAAAAAAATCTATCTATCAATCACTCTCTTTCTAATTTCAATTATTTCCTTTCTTCTTTGTAAAATTTCATGCATTCCATATACGCTCAAAATATATCAGTGGTTGTTACAGTGATGACTAATGTTACCTTCACTGTTACCGTTTATTTCTTTCTCTTCTTTCCTTGTCTTTTTTCTTTTTTCTCTTTTTGTGTCTTTATATCTTAAATTTCACCCACTTTTATATGTTTTAGATATGTCACAGCTGGTTATTGTGATGACTAATGTTGCCTTTAGACATGTTCATTGGAAAAAAAAAACCTTGCTCGATTTTTAAAATTCTAGTGAGAAAATTGTAAATCTCGAACATCTTTATAGAATCCAAATCATATCTAAGAATGAGGAAGCCATTTGAATTTTTGACGAGGCAGCTGAAAAATGAGGATAAAATGTCCCTTCTGCCCCTGAATACATTGATTTTATCCTTTTTTTATGTCCATATATTTTTAAAAATCTATTTTATGTCAAATGTTTGATATTCTTTTTCATGCGTTGGCCATATTAAGTTCACAATAATCTCTTTATTACATTATTTTTTATTCACATCTTTCTTCTTTTTATGATTTTTTTAATGAACGGAAATTTATTAGGTATATGTTACATGTATTTCCTT
This sequence comes from Sepioteuthis lessoniana, assembly GCA_963585895.1. NCBI lineage: Eukaryota > Metazoa > Mollusca > Cephalopoda > Myopsida > Loliginidae > Sepioteuthis > Sepioteuthis lessoniana. The sequence continues at coordinate 46,557,619 of OY757904.1, forward strand.
TCAGGGCTTTTAATTAAACATTTCACGCTGTTAAAATGCTTCCTTTCGGAATGTGATTGTATATAGTAATTAACCAAAAGTATGCTTACTTTTTTTGGTTCCATTTGTAGGTTGCTTGAACTGAAAATTATTACGAAAAAGAAACGCATTGGAAATAAATTCAATTCAACACACATACCCAAACTCTCATTATTAATGGTTTACGAGGTACATAATGGAATGACTCATTCTTCGTCGGGAATTTTCTGAGCAATCATTAAACTCATCTTTATTAAACACGGCTTTTATTACTGATTCTGTTGCTTTTATTCCCAATTTTAATTCGTAAACTAGACAGCTTCTCACAATCAGTTGATGAGCTGCGATTATTTCAACCATTGTTTCCGTGTGTTTAACAGGATCTCAATCCTTTTCTGTCCTCGTCAACTGATTTGGTCGTAAGGACGCTAGTCTTAAAATGTGTCTAGCGTAGGAATAGCAGGGTGGAGACCATCCCTTTCCAGGTCTAACACTGGCTTGAATTCAGAGTTGTTCTTCTACCATACCAAGGTCAAAGAGCGCGGTTTGCTCAACTATTCACCCTCAGGTGGATACAGAATAGTTTAATGTGCACCTTTCTTTATCGTATTTGCGCTGTATGGAATACAAAGAGCTTCGTTCAAGATTTAAACTCAGGGAGCTGAGCACATTTCCCCAACCAGTGTGCCAGGAGAGCCTCCCTGTTTAACAGGATAATTGGTTGTAAATTGTGATTAAAAATTTTACATTAAAGAAACTTACGAGAGCCTGATACCATCATCATTGCCCTCTCTACTGTCAGTGTGGATAAATGGATACGGTGTCTGAATTCGAATCAGAAGTTTGCCAAGTACAAGTCATTATAAATTTTTCACACTTTCCACTCTAAATTATAAATTGATTTCCGACTGAAATGTTTAATGATTAGGGATCACTTTCAGAATCGACATAACCTTAGACAAGTTTCGATTTCTTTTCTTTTATTAACTGGGCTATTGGATACGACAGCTAAATAATGTTATCGTTCGATTCATGATAGATATTCCAGTGTTATTGTTTATTGGCATTCCTAGGAAACATCTTCCGACTTCTTGGCTTAAGATACAAAGTTTGTTCAATTGCTCAGAATTTCTTCTTTTTCTTCTTTTATTGGAGTAATATCTCAGTTACTCATACAATAGGAGATGAATGGTAAGATCGTAATCTAATGAGAACATCTTATCCAAAACTCACAAAACTAGACAATGATAGAACGTGAAAAGTTTTATAGAAGGCAGAAATATTAAATAAATAAAAAAAGCAAAAGAAAAATAACAAAGCAAACACACAAAAAAAAAAACACGTTGCGATTTGAATTGTCAATGTAATGCAGGATGACCGCGTGTTCTAAGATGCTGCATTCAGATCGCAGTCTGGTTCGAATACCACTCCTGACTAACGTTAGCTTTTCAAAGAGAAAGACGCAAGTAGTAAATGTTTAACATTTGTTACGAAACCTGTTATTTTAGTTGAAGCTGACAAAGAGAACATCGAGCACCACAGAAACTATTTTGGTTACCAGATAATAAGCGGCACCATATATCGTCGCGGCCTTTCCAGTCGCGCCTGCGAAACGACTCAACGATTGGTTGTTTTGTTCTTAAGTAAAGATTAGTTGGTAGTCAAAACTCTACAAGCCACGGGTCAGCTCCACAAAGCGAAAAAGACACAAAAAACGAATTTCTGAATACACACGTATGGCCATTTTTATTGATAACTATTTCTCTCTCTTTCTCCTCTTTTTCTCTCTCAATATATATATATATATATATATATATATATATATAGTACAATTATTGTTTTGACGTTTGAGTCAACCGGGTTTCGATCCCAGCTACGGGAAGATACTGTCTAGCCACACTGATGAGTTCTGATAGAACGAAACAGATCTCTCTGTGGATGACTATAGAGATATATATACTCCCCTACCCCCGTGAGGTTGAGTTCTCTGGCGAAGAAGTAATCGTGTTGCAATTAGCGTCTATTTCAAGCCTCTTCGTAGTTGAATTGAGGTCTCGGCTACCGTTGAACGGGTGTATGTAAACAATAGTAATTGTGATTCATAACCGTTTAAAATTTACTTCGCAGCTAATATCTCCTCGTGGCTGAATGGTTAGAAGCTTTGGTTTGACGTTTGATTCAGATCGCAGTCTGGTTCGAATACCATGGATGACTATATATATATATATATATATATATATTAAGTGGATGTATGTAAACAATAGTAATTGTGATTCATAACCGTTTAAAATTTACTTTGTTGCTACTGTTTCCTTGTGGCTGAGGGATAGCGGCTTGGATTGGCGTTTGAGTTAACCGGGTTTTGATCCCAGCTACGGGAAGCTAGTATGTTTAGCCACACTGATGTGTTCTGATAGAACGAAACAGATCTGTCTGTGGATGACTTTATATATATATTCTTCATATAATCATCAAATTTTTCAATTCAACCTCCTCCCACAGGTGAATGATTTTTGTATAACGAGTATTTTCCTGGTTTTTCTTTATTGATAAATACTAATATAAAAGTTGAAATAAATAGCTTTCTGATTTATTTATACAGTTATATTTTCTCTATTTTCTGATCAATAACAAATGACAATTCCTATTAATTGTTATAATTTCTTAATAGCCATTTATCATTAGAAGCTGCATTTGAAGCACAGAATTTTCGTCACATATTCTCATAGAGTTTTTCTCTGTTGATGAACTCCAAAAATGTCTTTAAAATATGAAAGATTATACCAGAATATAATCAAGAGAGAAGTACACTGAATACATCAAGGAAGGGCCAATCAGTAATTAGGGTGATTATTATATTTGGTTCATATATTAAATATGTATTGCTTACGTTACTGAAACGGGCATTGAATTATTTAACAAGTGGAGAAGGGTAAGCGAAACTAGTCGTGTCAGAGGGAGAAAATGACAAACAGAAAAAGGTTAGTTATTACAACTGAGTTCTCTAGAAGAAAATATATGATCCCGACCAAAGTGAGAAGTTCAGATGGCTGCGTTTGCTAATCGGTGTCAATAAAGCGTGCTGTCATAGTTTGCAATTGATTGAGTAGCTAAGGCGCCAGAAAATCTAACAATAATAATCATAATAATACTCAGGGGAAAATATGAATTCGGAATTTGGTTGTACGGCAATCTTTCTGGTTATCATTTTGAAGTAGCTATGTTCCTGGCTTGTCAGATTGATCAATTGATAACGGGGTCATTTCCTAAATGTTTATCTCGGTCACGTATCCTATTCATAATTGATGATCCCCGAAGGGGACCAATATGAAAGTGACAAGCAAAATTATATTAGGAGATGGGCTTAGCGTTATGTTTATGTAATGGAATCTGCGACCGGAGTTCAAATCCTGGACGAGGCTTTGGGCGTTTCTTTGCACGCTTATGCTCTTAAGAAAGAATTGATTCCATCTACTCTCCTCACCCAGCTATGGTTAAATAGTAAAACAGACTGGGCACTTTATCCCTTATTAGGCAACCAGTTCAAGAGAAGGAAAATATAAATGGAAAGCAGCCCTTACCCCGTTTTAAAAACTTAACTTTTGTCTTATCCTGACCATAGCCGAGACGTTCGGTAAATACATATGAGCAAAGTAATACTGTCCTGTTGTATGTACATACATACATACAAACAGGCTCAGCTACAGTCACAGATATATATATATATATATATATATATATATATATATATATATATATATATATATATATGATTTGCTATACTTATAAATGAAGAGTGCTCAATATAAGTGTTAGAACACATTATATATATATATATATATGTGTGTGTGTGTGTGTGTGTGTGTGTGTGTGTTTACATATTGTAGACGCAGACTTAACGGCACTAAGTGATTGCTAGTTTCTCACTTAAGATATCATCAGATAATCTTAGCCACAAGTAAGATCATCAGTTTTTTTATTAATGTATTACCTAAGAGGATGAATATAAATTAATTTCAAACTTCGTAATTTTGTGTCAATACAAAATCATTACGTCAAATTTCTTTGTATGAAGAAAAAAAACCCAGAAACGTAACATCTCAAGCTGAAGTACCTTAGCAGAGAAAGATGTATGAGATATTCAATAATTTTATTAACATGTCACTAGAAGGGTTACATTAAGGATGACATTCCTAGTTTTCTCTTGGGTATACAAAGGCAAGGATATCACAAATGAAGAAAATAAGATATATTTTAAATACACACACACACACACACACACACACACACACACACACACACACACACACACACACACACACACACACACATATATATATATATATATATATATATATATATATATATATATATTAATTTGGAAGAATTTCTGTCCTGTTTTCAATAGGGCAGCAGTCATTGGATGTGGTGTATCCCTGTTTGCAATACATATTAATTGGACCCTTGTGGAGATTTTTACTTGGAGATATTTATTATGGTAACGCAGAAAAGATCGTTTAACAATAAACAATAATCGAGAAATTATGTTGCTGCAATAAGGAACCAATCGGACAGAATTTAAATATCCTGACCACCACAGAACGAATTATTTGTCTTAATAAACCAATAATTCGCATTTTCTTTTGAATATTAATGATCATGTTTATGAGTAGTTCTTCAATCAGGAGATATCACATAATTATATAACATAATCGCTTAGTTCACACTTACAATCAATGTTAAAAAAAAACAACAAACAAACCAAAAAAGACAAACGATATTTACAGCGATACATTTATTGAGGGTCACTAAGAAAACTTTGCGAAAAATTATTTCTGTGAATGTTCTCCCAGAACAATCATCAAAAGTTAATATCAAATAAAAATGGTCTATCCATTTGCTATTCTGGGAATTTATCTTTTATTAAAACAAATGTTTGTAACAGTTCTGTATGAATGTTTGATTGAAGACAAAGATAAAAAATGAAATCGTTCATCGTTGCACTCATAATGAACAGTATAAAAATGTTCAGTTTTTAAGGAGAAAGCGTATAATACATTTTGAAAATCCAGAAATACTTCATTTCTCATTTATACGATTCATTGTCATCGACTTGTTATATAAAGTTATGTAGCTCTAAAGAATAACTAAAATCTTTTCTGAAAATTAACTTTCTATTGCAACCATTAAAACATACACTCCTCTAAAGCAATGCTACTACCCCAGGCAGAAATCACGGACGGGCACACTTAGAGCATGTTCACTTTTATTTTACTGTAAATAAACTGATAGTGGATAAAACTCAAAACATTTTCTTTTATAGTTTAACAGTCTAGCTTCATAGAACATTCCTTCAATTTTTTATTGATGGTACAACTTTTTATTACAAGCCATACAGAGGAAATTATGGAATAACCTAATGGTGAGAGGAAAAATACGGAATGATCTTGTAATTTATATTCCTAAAAATACCTGGGTATACCAATTGGTCTACTACTAAAGAATAGTTATTGCAGACGTTTAGAGGTGATTTGAGATACCTAATTGAAAAGAAAGATGGCTCCAACAAAAGAACTCTTAAATGAAACAATGAAAAGCGTTGCAAAACTTCAGATTTTACCATTCAAGAAAGTTGGAACCACATTGATAAATAATCTTGCTTGGAATTAATGAAATCTACGTTGGCCTAGTCGGTAGAGTGCTCGGCAATGGTCTGGGAGACCTGGGTTCAATCCTTGGTCGTGTCATACCAAAGACTTTAAAAATGGTACTTGATACCCCCTTCCTTAGCACTCAGCAATATAAGGTACGTATCAAGGGTAAAGTGGAGCAATCCAGGGAAAGGAGTAGCACCCTCCTCCACACCTCGGTGTAGTAGCTATTGAAAGTGAGCCTTCTTGTCACCTTCGTCTACGGTCGCCAACCTAACTACGTCTGTAAGAACTAAGTCTCGAGGATGGGTAAATAAGTATTAATTCTTTTTTTTGCCCATGGATTCCATCATTTTCATTCCTTATCCGGTAATTCTATAATTTCCATTTTTTACTGCTAAATAAAATACCTTGGTGGAGATTCTCTAAGTGTGCTATAATCTATAATTCTAACCAATAGCACATCGTTAAAAAAAGCATATTGTTTGAAAATTATCAGTGTATGTACAAACAATGATTTTTAACATACATCTTTTCAGTAGTATACTTACAAGTGTAGACTAAAATGTCTTCTACAATATAATGGCAACGTCTATGCAACAGTTCCTGTAGGTCATTTTATATGTTTATGAAAGGAGCATAATGGCATTAAAACTGTGATAGAAATACTAATAGATCACGATCAAAATTGGACAATTTACATGGACCTCAAAATGGTGAACTGTGACACTATGTGGGTGGTCCGCTAAGCAGCCGATCCCTTTGTCTGTTTTGGCGCGAAACCACACAAAGGCCTGAGCTAGAGATCTTCGACGAGACCGGAAGTAGGCAAGGGAACGTGAGGGAGTAGTTGGAAAAAGGAACCCAGAGAAGGCAGTTGGCGAAGGGTGACGCAGAGAGGCAGTCGACAACGGAAAGCAGAAGAGACCAGTCGGGTGAGATAGTCCTGGGGCAGTGAGGAAGACAGACAAGATGAGTTTTCAGTCCTGAGTCGACAACGGTCAGCGGTGAGGAAGACGGTTAGAGATGATTTGGCATTCCTAGTAGCTTGTAGAAGTTTCGCGAAAACTACACGTCAGCGATAGTATGCAGATGCACAGGGAATGCAGTGTTACAGAACTCCCCTTCTTGCACTTTGAGTTGACCTAAGCCCCTATTGTTCGTTTGTTCTTTGTCCTTTTTCTTCCGCTCCCTCGGTTGTATTTCTTGTAGCCATAAAGAGATGTGAAATGCTCCAGCGGAAACCACTAGATGAATCACCGGCCAAGACAGAACTATTTCAAAGAAGTTGATAAGTACGGAAGGCCGAAGGGGCATTATCACCGAATTTCGTGCTTGATCAGCAAAGTATTCGTGCGTTATTTGCCTGTGGGTCAGCCGAGTAAGAGCAAGCATTGGAACCAGAAAGAATGGCCCTTACGTGAGGCTCTGGAAGTTGGTATGTCAAATATTGTTAATGATTCAATCGTCGGTCGAGAAGACATCATATCTCTTCCTCTGCACATCAAGCTGGGCCGAATGAAACAGTTTGTCTGAGCATTAAATACTGACGGTGAATGCTTCCAACACATAGTCTCGGTTCTTCCTGCTTTGTCTTTTGAGAAGATCAATGCTGGTATCTTTGATGGACCACAGATTCGCGCACTTGTGCGTGATCAAGACTTTGTTGGAAAGAGAAATAAGGAAAAGGGAGCATGGTTTTCATTTGTGGCAATAATGGAAAACTTTCTCCGTAATAAAAAAAGCCAACAATGATGAAACCCTAGTAACAAATTTGTCTGCGTTTTATGACCAAGGATGAAACATTTTATAATTTTATTAACCTGCTAATTTAATGAGAGTTTAATAGTGTGTCTCTTCTCATTGACGATGACAGTGAGACGAAGATAAAATTTTGATAATTTGAAATACCCCGATAGTAAAAAAAAGAAAAAAGAGCATTCAGGAAAAAAAACAACTTCGTATTTGAAACCAGTACATTAAAAATATATAATTACAGTGGTTCAAATCAATACAACAATTTTTTTTAAAACAGTATACTTTTATGATTACTACAAACGAGTGATTATTAGGATATTGATATTGATAATAATGTTGAGGGTTGTATGATTGGTAGGGTTTTATGATACATCAACTTGCATTTTGTTTAATACCAAATTCTGTTTATATATTATAAGTAAACAAGTAGTTTGTTGGTAACATTTTAAACAGGACAGAGCAATTCTGTTTGACCCATTGATGAGACACTAACAGGTACTATCACATCGGGTCAGAGTGGACCTGAGAGTAATGGTAACAAATAGGTACTCCACATTCCCCAGAGCTCCCTGAAGCCTAACCATCAGATACACTTTAGTATCATATCCAAAATGCTTGTTAAGAAGGGTATTACCCCTCTCTGAGAAGCAGTCGGTACATTTTACACACCCAGGCGACTTGGCTGCGAAGCAAATGTTGAATTCTGTTGATACCGTAATATTGATGACACTACGAATATTAAAATAACAGCCGCGATGATAAATGTATATGGATATCAGAAAAAATACTGAAACTAATGATAAGTCATGACTTTATCACAAAAGATTTTCATCGTCATTTGCTTTATTTAGAATAAATCATGAACGAAAAAATTAATTTCTACTTGACCGAATGACTTCAGTCGCAAAACGACTAACAAAGCAATACTGACATTTGACCGATGCAGACTCAAGACGGAAATACAACGATAAAACAAAATATATTCGAATCTGTCAAGTATGAGACAGTATATTTTGATTATAATCAAACATCAGTCAGGCAAATTAGATTCACTGCTGGAGTTGTAACCTTTGAATATTAAAAAAGAAAGAAAGAAAAATAACCAACCAAACAAACAATTAAATGTCATTATTAGCTTGTAGCACTGGAAATGTTGTCAAGTATAGTCAGCGAGGACTGCTATATCAGTGAGATTTAATTGTCAGATAGGGATCAAAAAGCAAAAACCTAACGCGATTTTAAGCGTTAAGCCATTTGTTGTTTATTATCGTTGCGAAAGCAAAGTTACAAAAAGAGTCCTATTCTTCGAAAAAAAAAAAAAAAAGGAGTAAGCTACACGAAGTTCTTCGTCCTTCCATCATCTCTGAGACAGCATCTCTGAGATTGTGGAAGGACGAAGGACTTTGTGTGTCGTGCTGGTTTTTCCTTTCAAAGAATACGACTTTTCCTGTAACTTTTCTTTGTTCCTTCTCTGGTCACAATGAACATTTATCTACTCAAACCCAAACTCACACACAAACAAATAGACCGTATCTCTTAATTGCTGATTATATATATATATATATATATATATATATATATATATATATTTATATATATGAAAACAAGTAGACCTGAGCCAAAAGGAGAGACACTGAACTGCATCTGATATTAAGGCTCCCGTTCTGGAGATACGGGAAGCGTAAAGATTTGCTTGATAATCATTTCTTCCAGGTCTATTTTGCTTTGGTTTGGTTTGGTTTAGTTTTATGATATATCAACAATTATAAGTCATTTAATGCCAAATCATGTTTATACATACATACATACATATATATATATATATATATATATATATATATATATATATATATATATATATATATATATGATTTATCAACACTTTTTGCAGATAACTTTCTTAAACGAAACAGAGCTCTTTTTGGCACACAGTTAAATGGTTTCAAGTACTGCTATATAACTATCACAATTTAACATGAGTCATTTGCTTACAAACACTTAGTTTGTTCTATTTAACCCATAAATTGGACTCTATCGGGTGCTACCACTTCGGGTCAAAGAAGACCTGGGAGCAATGGCGATGAAAAGTTACTCTATATTCCCCAAATCTGCAAGGCTGAAGCCTCGCCAGCAGATGGTTTAGTGTCATATGGAGAACGCTCGTTGGGTGGGTAGAGTCTTAATTCTCTGCAGAGATGCAGTCGGTGTATTCTACAGCCCCAGCCGACTGGGCTGATAGGCCTACTTTGAGATGGTGTGGTAGAACTTGTTAGGTTCCCAATGCATATTGTATAGGACTTTGAGCAAAAAAAAGTTTAGAAACAACTACACCAAAATGGAGCAATGGACATACACGGAACAAGATTCCCTAATATAAGGAAAGATAATAATAGATGGGTTAGCATGCCGTTAAAATCAATAAATCCATCAAACCAAATAGAATTCTAACGTAGTTTCAAGTAGGTGAATTACCTCCAGTCACACTGAAAGCAGAGACTTCTGTTAGATCACCGAAGTTAAGTTGCAAATAGCATGCTTACTATTTCGTTTGATAAACATTTACGAGCAGCATGCAGCGTGAACTCTTTGGAGCTCGTCGGTGAGTCCTGGAGTATATCGACAGTATTCTCTGTAAGATCACTCAAAACGAAAAGTATGTCCCAGGTATGGAACTAAACTTCACTCGGTGGGAAGGTTCCAATTCTGGAAATTTGTGTGAATTCACCTCTTTACTTCAAGTTCACTTTGCTGGGCGAGTATTATCTGTTAGGACTCGATCTACGAATAAAATAGAACTGTTTGTGTGTTTAAACATTTTAAATCATTTTGAATATATATGATTGTACTGTATGAATTTGAAGACAGCAATGTTAATACTCACTTCGACATAAAATATCTTACAAGGCTTGAACTGTTATGAAACATAACCCCCCCCAAAAAAAAGGATGAAAAAAGAAAAAGAAAACAATCATATCTAAGGCCTGCATACCGAATTAAGGAAAATTTAGTAAATTCTAATATAGTTTCGTGTAAGTACGTATTAGATTGTTTTATTTCTGATTATTGTTTGGTTTAGTTGTGTTTTATGGCATATCAACCATTTTAGGTTATTCATGATAAATTCTCTTTATGAATATATAATTTATAAACATATTTTGTATATAACATTTTCTAGAGTCTGAGCTCATCTTTTTTACACACAGTTAAATGGTTTCCAGCATTTCTATCTAGCCTAAATAATTCTATTTACTGTCAATTCTTTTGTTGGTCTAGATTTAAATGGATATAAATACATGATTTGTAAGTGAATAGTTTGTAGGTGTTTTCATTTTAAAATGAGTTAGATCGTTTTTGCTCATTAGTATTGCAATTGTTTCTACACAGTTAATTATTTAAGTTATTACTATCTAACACATTATTCTATTCAATATCAATCATTTGTTTGCTCACAATAAAGTGGTTACAAGTATTGCTATTTAACACTAATAATTCTTTTGAACTCCATTCATTTGCACTCAGTCAAATGGTTCCTAGCAATGCTATTTAACATTAATGATTCTATTCAACATTAATCATTCGTTTGCAGCCAGTTAAATGGTTCCATTTATTGTTATATATGATTAACAATTGAAGTTAAATCATCAAATAGTTCTATTCCATCAATTCAATTTAGCATGAGTCATCTGTTAACACAAAGTTCTATTTGACTTGTGGATAGGACCCTATCGGGTACTACCACTCCAAGCAAGAGTGGATTTGGGATCAATGGCAATGATGGGTACTCAACATTCCCCTAAGCTCCAAGACTGGAGCCTCATCATCAGATTGTTTAATGTCATATCGAGGAGCGGAGTCTTACACCTTTGCAGAGAAAGGGATAATGTATTCTACAGCCCCGGCCACTGGTCTGTTCTTATGTATCGACCATTTTTGCACATAACTTTTCAAATGGTCTGTTCATTATAAGTTTCATTTTTCCATCTTCGAAAGTGAGTCGCTTGTGATGTAAGCACGAACACGACTTTTAATGAGTTGAAATAGGAACACGACGCAGCAGAGCGAAACTTTGTTTTGTCATTCGAATATAAATCTAATTAGGGTACGATATAACGATAGTTTTAATCATTTAATACACAGACATCAACACTGAAGAGCCGCTGTAAGAAAGTTTGTGGGACGTAAGCCCAGAAGAGCAACGCGAGCTCTTTTTGGTATTTTTTTCCTGTTTCTTGCAATTTGGTTGTAGGAAATATAAAACTATTGGAAATAGGAATTAATATGAATTGAATTGATTGACTAATATATTCATTGATTTCAACGGCATGTCAAGCTTTCTATTATTATTCTATCCGAGAAGTTAGTGAATCGCGTTCATTGAAACTTTATAATTACATTTTCGTCTAGTTGTTTATAAATATTTTTTTGTTCACCGCCCTAGCGAATATCATTAAGTCTTTTGGCCTATAAATGAGACCCTAAGAGGGTGTATCACTTTGGGTCAAAATAGGTCTAGGAATAATGGCAACAGTGAGGTACTTTACCATCCCTAGATATTCAAAACAGGAAGCTCATCACCATATGGAGTATAGTGTCATACTGTGGACCCCAATTTTTGTAGGGTGGTGGTTTCATCTTTCTGCAGGGAATAATGTCAGCGTATTGCAAGATCTGCTCACAGGATGAATAAGGTGCGATTGGGAAATATACATACGAAAACATTGTCTTTTGTTGTTGCAAAATCGCTCTATCATCTCTATGGCTCTTACATTGTCTTTTGGTGCTAGTGTGGAAGGTGATGGAGTGTTGTTGTTGGTGTTGTATTATAATAATGCTCGACCTAACTGAGTGGGCAAGGTGATCTACTGAGAGACGTGCAAGAAATTTAAGTTTGACCACACGAATAAATGGTATATGCACACCCAGCAAATATCATAGAAAATGACGCACATAAACTCCTATGGGACTTTGACATACTGACGGATCACCTAATTTCGGCCAGAAGACTAGACCTTATAATAATCAACTACAAAAAAAGAGATTTTGCAAAATTGTCGACTTTGTTGTCCTGGTTGACCACAGAATAAAACTGAAAGAATGTGAAAAGAAGGATAAGTACCTCGACCTTGCTAGTGAATTGAAAAATATATATATAGAACATGAAGGTGACAATTATTCCAATTGTGATTGGTGCTTTTGGTACAGTAAGTAAAGGAATATCAAAGGAATTAGAGGACATAGAAGCTACAGGATGAGTGGAGACCATCCAAACTACAGTATTATTGAGAACGGCCAGAATACTGAGAAGAGTCCTGTATACTTGAGGAGACTTGCTATCACTCAAACTCCAGTGAAAGAGCTTCAGCTAAAACTGATGTGAAAAACTCTAATCAGTAAATGATAATAATAACAATAATAATAATAATAATAATAATAATAATAATAATAATAATAATAATAAAAATAATAATAATAATAATAAATGCATATTTTTTGTTGATTTTTCTTCTGCTTTAAAAAGTAGATTTAAATATTTGAGTGTAAACTCGACCTTTCACGAATTGATGATTTTAACGTTAAAAAAAAAGTTAAGGTATTTATCTAAGTTTTTCCTCAGGATAAAGTAATGATAATTTACTTAATAATATCAGTCAATGCAAATGAAACAGAAAAGTCTGACATTTAGTAAACAGATATTCCCGCCAAACCAAATTACTCGCAAGCTTCAAGTTAATGCACAACATTAAGCGCTGGTTGACTACAAATAAAATCGACTATTAATGGCTGAAATAGAAGAGGCAAAGCTAATAAAACTGTTGGTACAAATTAGCCATTCCTTGAATTAAATCATGCATCACTTATATATATATATATATATATATATATATATATATATATATATATATGGGCAGAGAAGGAGTGAGATGAAGGAGTGACTTGAGAATCTCTCGGCGTATAAGGCATGAAATAACCTAGGCAATTTATCTATCATACATAGTATTTCTGTTTGTAATTTGTCAGTCTAATCCCTGGAATTACAATAACATTCAACTTTAAGAGGATGGCTGGATTTAAATGGCTTTATGTAAATCAATCAAGTGCAAGACTGCAGGTTTGGGGCCCTAAATTCAGGCCGAACGAGAAGATGCCGAAAGTTCTTGGCATGAGAAGAAAGAAATTTATTGTAAAAAATGAAATGTTTATGTTGCTTTGGATATTCATATCTCTATTCAATCCCCTCACTCCTCATTTTGACCAGTCGGCTGGGGCTGTAGAATACACCGACTGCACCTCTGCAGAAGGGTATGACCCCCCACCTATGGGTCCTGGATATGACACTAAACAATCTGATGATAAGGTTTCAGTGATGCTGGAGCTTTGGTGAATACGGAGCACCACTTCATTGCCATCGCTGTCAGGTCCGCTCTGGCCCGGAGTGGTAGCACCTAATAGGGCCCTATCTATTGGTCAAATAGAACTAAACTGTGTATCTATGCCAAACTGAATTGCTTGAAATGGAACTGTTTTGATATTTAATTATGTTTAAGCAAAAACAATATTATACTAAACTGAATTGTTTGAATTAGAACTGCTTGACATAACTGAATTACTTGAAATAGAAATATTTTTGACAATTGAACTCTGTACTCATGCTAAACTGAATAGTTTGAAATAGAACTGATTATTAGTATAAAAATTGACTTGGCATTAAATAACCAACAAAGGTTGATATGCCTTAAATCCAACCAACCAACCAACCAACCATGCATCATTTGTCAAGGTTCTTTAACCTTTTAACTTATTCAATGAAAAATTTGAAAATCTCGATTTCCTTTTCAATGGACTGAGAAATTTATAGCATTTCGTACAATAGTAATTGTTTATGACACTGAATTGCTTATGGCATATGACGCAGGTTTTGTTTAAAAAATCAGATGAGAGAAAGAGAGAGAGAGAGAGAGAGAGAGAGAGAGAGAGAGAGAGAGAGAGTTTTGTTGATTTGTTTATTTGTTTAACGGCATATCAACTCTCTATGTGCTCTTCAATGCTGACATGTGATAATTTGTGATATACATTACCAGTATTTTTAAATGTTTCGATGCATTTTTATAGGCCAATGATTTTTAGCGACACACGCTATTGTCCTATAAAGTCTTCTTGTCTAATACAAAGGATTTTCACAGTTATACGTTCTCAAGTATTCCCATTCAAACCAATAATTCATTGACAAATATACGATTTAAAGTTACTATTTCTAAATAATAATAATGATAATAATGTTTTGGTTTGCAGATATATAGTTTCATTATTCCTATCAAACATTTTTTATTTTAAATTATTATGTTTTAGGTAACAAATAGTAATAATCCTTATTGAACAGTTATAGCTTCAAGTAACTATCCTTAATGCAAATAATTTGTATACACTGAAATGGTTTCAAGGATTTGTATCAAATATAATTAATTCTATTTAATAATAAAAAGCATGTTTTGTACATAGTAATATGACTTTATGTATGACTATGCAACGCCAATACTTTTCATACTGATCAATTTGTCCCTCAGATGGAACAGTAAGATAAATTATCATACTGTGTCAGGTAAGACCAGGGAGTAATGGTAAGGAGGGAGTAATTTATACTCTATCTAGTTCCGAAACTAGAGATCAACCATCGAATGCAGTTTATTATTATACCCAGGATCCCGCTTTTTTTGGTAGAGGGTATCTTATCTTTCTGCAGGGAATGCATTTGGCATATTCTTAGCCCCGACGATAGATATACAGAAAATGCTGAAAAAGTATCGAGATTATTTAGTTATGAACATATAAAATCTAAATGAAGAGAAATGAGAAATGTAATATGATAAAGTCTAGGCAACAGTCTGGACGTCTAGACGAAATGTAAAGTAAACTATAACAATTTTTATTGGACAAGAAATTTTTCTCTAAAAACTGAAATGTGCACGTGCAGAATCCTCTATATTTACTCTACCTAGTTTCGAGGACTTTAAATATTTCTTAAAGTGAATGTTCTTAATACAAATAAAACAACAGATCTTCAAAAGAGGAAAACTTGAGGTTTCTCAACCAATTGAAAATTTGCTGGGATAAGTGTGTTGACAGTCCAATGGATCATTTTGAAAAAAATATCAATGTTTCATTCATCATACATTTCTGTAGACACCACTTACGCCTCGATAGCTTTTGAACACAATACATATACCCTCACTCATTCATCAGTCACTGACATATGTAGATTTATACGAGAGGAAATGATAACAGCATTTATAATGAAATTCATGTCTAAGTAATAAACATTTGTATACTCACTACAAGCTTATAAGCCCATTCGACATATGGTAAGGTCCAACTGAAAGTAGTGAATTCGTGCAGCGATAAATTTGCGTTGTTATTTGGTCTTGAAGAAAATTGACGGAGACAGGGACGAAATGAAAAGATGACGACGTGTTTACAATAAAAGGAAAACATCAGACTTGTTATCAAAGAAGAGATGCCGATCACATTATTTATACGCTTCAACCTTCCTCCTAACAGGTCTCATATAAGAAAGATGTGAAGTGATAGTTTTTGAGTAGATAAAGGAAGAGCAGAATCGTAGGTCACTTCCAGTGGGGAGAGGGTTGACTCAATAGCTCCGAAACTTAAGTCGTACCTTGTCTTTTGCGCCTTATTAAATAATTGGCTGCCTTTTTCGAAAATCACCAACCCTTACGTGAGTCAGGTTCTCCAAAGTTCTTGTGATTGACTTCTTACTGTTGAGCACACAGTCGGTAACGTGGTTGATTGTGGATTGGAGGCGCTAACTATATTACACCTGCTCTGTGTTTACTTTGATAACTTTGCAAAAAAAAAAAAGGAACGAAAAACAAACATTGGTCAGTGTGTAACACTAAACAAAGCTTATTTGATAACAAATCCCAAGAACACACTTATATACGGTGATAAAGAGTAGATAAACAAACGGAGTCCTGTATGCCAGTCTAAATAAAACTGAGTAATATAATTCTCGACACATTGCAGACTACAATACCAATATTAGCTGCAATACTTTTTGGCTACTATACTCAGTGTGAGTATAGCAATAAAGGTAAGGAGTCCGCAAAGAGTAGAGAATAATATTACTTGCACGCTCCCTTATATGCATCTATAAACAGCAGGTACCATAAACAAACTGAGTCCTGGATGTCAGACTAAACAAAGCTTAGTAAAGAACAAATCATACGCATTCACCCATATATCTGGTTTCATTGCAACTGTCGGATAATGGTATATTTTTGGTTAGTTTCGTCTCTCAGTAATTGGCGAATCATGTTCACTTGTTCAACAGAAAAGTATGTGAGTAAGTTTTGATTTATGCTAATTCAGTAATCTTTTTGTTTAGTGCATCCTCGTGTAGGAAACCCCGCAAAGGCCTTCGTCTAAAAAGAACACAGCTTCCAAAGCCCAGGGACATTGTTGAGTTTCGATATTCCCTTTTCCTCTTGTTACCATAATCCTCTTAATCAAGGTCTTCCTCTCGACACACACACACACACACACACACACACACACACACACACACACACATACATGTATATGTATATATATATATATATACACATGTATAAACATACACTCACATATGTATGTTTATATACAACATACACATATGCAAACATAACAAAACCAACCCACACATACGTAAGAATACATAACTGATTGTCTAATGTAGCAAGTTTTATTTTTTATTCGTTGACATAATATGACTGATACTAGAATTACAATAACTATTTTATCAGAAAAAATAGTGGCTGGCTCGATCGAAGCTAATTAAGTAAGTATGACAGGCATTATGGATCTGGGTAGATATTCCAAATGGGAATAGGGTGAAGGTCACTAGGTCAAACATTTTCAAAGCATTAGACATTTTCTTCTGATTTTTTACTGTCCCGAAATTAAGTTATTTTTGTCACGGATATCATAAAATCTACAAAGTGTAAGACGTAAAAACCTAAGCATTAAAACGGTGTCTGGTTTTAAAAGTTACGATCTCTAAATTAATCAAAGAGAACTTTTCCTTCTTTTTCGCATTTTTCAGGACAAAAATGATTAATACTTTACATTGATTATATTTTTCTTTCGTCAAAATTTTACACCAGATATATATAGTTGTTTTCGTTGGCAATCAAGTAATAGCAAATCTTAGAACGCTGTTATACTTTATCCGTATTCTAACAGATATTTTATAATATAATCGTCTAAATGGTTTCCTTTTTTTTACGGAAATTGGTTTGTAGTGGAATAGACTCTAGTAGAAATTTTTCATGCCAAGTTCAAATTCATCTGTGATTATTATTTCCATTCCTTGAGTTTCAATATCTGTAGTAAGAATCATCGATCTCTGTCAATTGTGTCAATACATGCAGTTTTTTTTTATCTCGTTGTTTACTCGATATTGTCAATGCGCTCGTTTTTGGTGTATCATCGTCTGTATACTATCATCGGCCGCCATTTTTCTTGTTTTATTGCATCTTCGTGACTTCTCTTGAGGTTTTGTTCGTTGCTATAACTCCAATTGTCTTAGTTCTTCTTTGTTAATATAACAACAACGCGGTCACCATTCTTACGTGCACATACATTTTTTACACCATGTCCATTTTATCCACGTGACATTTATGGAGGGTATCAAGCACGATGGAAATCAACTGCTCTCTTCAAACAGCTCACGGCAACTGATTAACTGTTCAAACTCTTTTCTAAACCTTTTGGCCCCCTCGGTCACCTGACAGAGATTATTCAATCACAGGTCAGGTCTGAAATTGCTCTCATGGGGGTCATTTTCTGTCAATTAAACTGAATTGAGTCACGTTATCTTTCCATCCATTTAACGGTTTAGAACTTTATTCGATTTCTATGCGTCATGTAAATAATAGATCCCACCAAGATATTACGTAACACAATTTCCTCATCATCTTCCAGAGGTCTTCGATAAAGTTTAAACATATTTCTGGTTTTTAACTCTTTGTTACACTTCTGTAGAGACTTTCTAACCTTTGCTTAGCTTTATACATTGGTTTTTCCTATGACTTTCCAGGTCAAATCTCACTTACTTGTGCAGTTCTTACTGGATCACCGTACCCACCTAGTCATGTGATTTTTAAATGTTTCTTTTCTGACGGACTTAGTGTAATTTAAGACTGGCGTTCTCTATTTATCTCAGGACCGTGCTCATTTGCTTGTTTAAAGTGACTCTTCTATTTTGTATTCATAATTACAGAAATAGTTCTCACCGAAAGTAAGTAGCGATTTACCTAAGTATCTATATGGTTGACCACTTAGGAGTATCAGATATACTGAGTAATTTTAACCTGGTATACCAAATTAAGCCAAGGTTTGTAAATTCTTACAGTTTTCCTAAGTATTCATTTCATTCATTTGATCATTTTTTTGTGTTTTTAATATGTTTCTTGCTATTTTGCGGTATTCTTTTCTTACTAACCTTTTTACTTCGTCTCATTCTGATAGATTAACTCTGTTTTTAGTATTCTGAGGCACACGTAATTTTTTTTGGTATGCAGTGTTTGAATTTCAATTTCAGTTTCATCTGTTGTTTCTATATTTTTCCTTCGTACATCGCGAGCAGTGGATTTTTTTTGATTCCACATTCTATTCTTGAGTCCTGGCCAAAAATCCTATCTGGTTATATAAAGGTCTCAAATTCGGTTTTGTTCTAACAAAAAATCTTTAAGTTATTTAGGTACATAAAATGGTTGATTTTTTTTTTCTTCGTGTTTGAATATCTGTATCCCTCCTTACACTTGCGCTAAATATAATAGAGTTGAATTATTGCCAAGATGAACAGTAGTTGGAATAAAGGGAATTCTGTTTCAGGTTTGGAATAAGGGAACTTCTGGAACTGGTGCAACATTGTAAGCAAATATTCGTGGTATGAATTAATAAATTATCAAAAACGCCCGCATTATAGAAGAATAAAATATTTACAAGTTCAACATATTGTCTAGTGGGCTTGGTGTAACAAGATAAGGTTGATCCAGCTCCCCGATAGGGTCGTACCAAGTTCATCATCTACATGGTGATTGTCTTGTCGGATAATGTCACATAACGAAGACGAAAGTAGGTTCGGGTGGTGCGAACACCTTGACAAGAAGATGGGTTTAGTGTTTCTACCTCTTTTTCTCTTCTGATGGCTGAGTGTGAGGAGATGAACGTTTGAGTGAACAGAAAACGAGTGACAACTTTCAAAGTTAAGAAAAATGTTGGTTCCAGGAAGAACGATGGAGCTTACTTCACACATTGTATTGATTATCTCTTTCATCCTGTTTTTATAGCTTTAGAGGCTAAACAGAAATAATAGCAACGAGTTCCGAACGCCAAAGACGAGTCTTGCTTTCGATTGATTCTCCTCCATCCAACGATTAGCCATCACCGACGTAGCCGTCATTGGTAACTACTCTACACAGGTCATGAAAAAGGGATATTCTGGAATAGGTTTCTTCATATGTTGCCTTCGGCTTGGAATTATCCTCTTGCAGTTAATTCTAAATTCCATAATTTCGTTACATTTTGTATCAGTTTTATCACAGTTTCTAAATGCTTAAACATCATTCATATAGTTATCATATCCAAATTTGAGTAATCATATCGTAGGCTTTTTTCCTTCTTTCAATGAAAATGGTTATTTTTCTTTGAACATTTTCCCTATTTTAATCAATTAATAACAGGTTACTTATTACTGTCGTTTTCTTTTAATGATCCATTCGGAAAGAGGTTATGGCCGGTCTAACGAAAGGTATAGTTTTCCGGCTATTTGTTCAATAAGGATTTTCGACATCATAAGCAGGTATACTATATGTTTGTAATCACTTGCAACTGTTCCTTTTTGGACGACGATTTTTCAATCAAAGTGATATTTATCTTCGTTATTTACTTGGGGATTCTATCGTTCATCAAACATTACTATACTTATTTTCGTCTTTCATCTATGATTATCAGTCCCTTGGGATAAACATCTATGAATTTTATCTTAGTCGCCTAGCACTTATTATTTACCGATTTTTCTCAAAGTTCTTAAGGATTCTCAGTCTATTTTAATCTCTGTTCTGTCTTTGATTTCGACCAGTTTTGTCTTCAGATTAATTAACCACTCAGCATTTTATTTTGTTTTTATTTCCTGCATCCTGATGACCTGCTCTAAACCGTTTTGTCTCAATCATATCCGATTATCCCTTTTGGATTTTCTTTTTATCATTTATCCTGTTATTTGTTTATATTATTTGCTTTCACTGTTACTGAACATTCTATTTTCTTTATAACGTTAAATTATATGTCGGAATCTATTCAGCCTGTTTGCTCTCGCCGTGATATTTTGATTTATTTTCGCCATTATAGCTACTTTTCCTTTTTGTTGCAATTTATATTTTGTCGATGCTTCAAGCAATTGCATCTCCATATTTTTCGCTCTCTTTGTTCATAATTTTACTTCGCCGAGAATCTCGTTCTTTCTCACTGTAGTTCCATCTCATCAGCCACCGAATATTACATTGAATCTTTGCATTTTCCAAATACCATCATTTTTCAATAAATACCTTTTCCTTATATCTACTTGCGAGGGTGTCAGAAGTTTTACTATATTTCGGCATCGTAAGGAACAATTTGGCAGATTCCTATGATTTTTGTTTCCAAGATCGTAGAGGTAAAGAAAAAAACCGTACATTGCGATGCAGAACTCACGTAATACTCTTGGAGGATTACTCGCCTAATTTGGTTCTCTGGTGTGGAGCATGGCCTCGGAATCCAAAATTTTATGTCCACCCCCACTGACTTTGATCGCTGAAGTTGTTTCAATTCAAGTGAAATTTGGGGCTAGTCAGCTGGGGCTGCAGAATGCATCGATTGCATCTCTGCTGAGGAGTCTGACAGCCCTAACAAGTATCCTGGATATGATACTAAACAATCTGACGGTGAGGTACAGTAATGCTGGAGCTTTGGTGAATTTGAAGTACCCATTTATTACCATCGCTCCCAGGTCCATTCTGACCCGGAGTGGAAGCACCTGATAGGGTCTTATCTATGAGTCAAATAGAACTAAGTAGTGTACTTATGCTAAACGGAATTGTTTGAAATAGAACTGTTAATATGGATCAAATGGATTTGGCAATCAATAACCAACAATGTTTGCTATGTCATAAAACCAAACCAAACCAAACCACTGGAGTGAAATTTCTTGACCAACTCGTTACTGTTGTGCGATCAACTGCGCCTTTAACAGAATCACAACAAATGGTTTTAGTTGCTTCTGCGGCATTATGGCCCAGTTGGAACTTGATAAGTATGAGTTCCTGAATAAGACTACATTCCACGTTCATCTGTGTGGCTTTAGAATTATAGAATGAAGCAATGTACAATTTATCTGGGCATCACATACCACGATACTACTAACCAATGAGGGTTTATACCACAGATTGAAGAGCTTTGCTCCCATCATGTACGTGTCGCAAAATAAGACGTGCCACACCTTTGAATCATTCTAGTATTAACTCTTAAAACATTGAGTTCACTACCTTAGTTTCCAGGCTGAAAAATTGCTTAAATACAATATGTTATAATTTGTTATTCAACATTTATTTGCGTTATTGATAAACATTGCAATGTAGAAATTGGGATTGTACAGCCGGAATTTTGGTTCTCGAGATTAATAGAGTGTATCAAATAAATCTTTAGATTTTTATAAGAGGTCATTTATGGTATTATGATTTTAAAGTCTCAACCTGTCCACCATCTCTGTCACCAAATCAGATTCTTCATCTAGAATAATAATCCTGCTTTTCTACTAAAGATGTTTAAGAAATATAAATATTTTTATTACTTGTGGGAGATTCTAACAGCGTGTCACCAGGGCTGAGGAACATATGGGGACAATCTCAAATTGTAGGTGTTAAGACTAATACAGGCCATTCAAATCCTAAAAGTTATGAGGATTATTTAGTTGATGGTATCAATTTCAATCTATTGTAATTGTTTCTTTTCTTGATTTAAAGCTTTGTATTCTTAACCTCTACATGTTTGAGAGATAACTGAATTTTTTTGTCATTTTCTTAAATTTTGCCTACCTCTTGATATTATCTTTTATATTTATATATGTGTGTGTGTGTGTATGTGTGAATATATATATCAGAAATATAATATATATATATATATATATATATATATATATATATATATATATATGTATATATATATATATATATATATATATATATATATAAAGAAATACTCGTTGTATAGGGACTAACGTACTGGAATGGATCATCGAAGTAAGCAAGTTTAAACTTTTGTCGCGCTATTACGTTCATTTTTTTCTTACCCTTCACATCTTTTAGATATAACAGTAACTTTTGTGACATTTTCTTCAAATATTCCTTATCTTTTGAAAGTATTTTTCTTTCATCGATATATATGTATATTAAACAAGAATACACACACACACACACACACACACACACACACACACATATATATATATATATATATATATATATATGTATATATATATATATATATATATATCAGAAAAGAAACAATATTATCTATATCAGAGTGTAACGGTGGCGTTGTGGTTAATGAGATGAAATAGGATATGATAGTAAGTGAGTTGGAATTTTAGTTACGCTATTACGTTCACTTTCATGCTAATATACTCGGAAAAAGTATGGTCACCTTTACCCGTCAGCTGTTGGTTAAACAGAAATAGTACAATTGCTATTCCCCTGCTAGGATAGCTTTGGCATTAGATAACCCAGAAAGTGTGATATGACATTAAAAACAAAGAAACCTGTCTTTATAGTCATAAAAGATAGCATAAAATTAAACGAATTCTGGAAGCAACATCCTACAAAATAGCAGCTGTGCGGCCACCTAACTCCTATCTCTAAACCATCCAAATAAGACGAACAAGACATTTGGGACCCTGCTGGAGAAGTAAGGACGAACTCTTAGGCGACGTTCTTTTATGGACCCCCTAGGACTAGTTAGAACTTATCTCCAACAGTTGTGTATGGACACCAGATATAGAGGACTTGCTGGAAACGATGAACAAGGGAGACAAATGGCGGAGCGATTCAGGGAAACCCATGCAAGCAGTTCCACATGATATATATATATATATATATATATATATATATATATATATATATATATATATATTACCGATATTGAGTACACTTTAGTAGTATTTATAACTAATCTCTCGTAGAGACGATTCCTCTGTGCATACCAATGATTTTCTGGCCAAAGGAAGAAACATGGAATTAGGTAGCTCTCTAATTATCCACTATTCAGTTATATATTTGGTAAAGTAAAGTTGGCGACCATAGTCGAGAGTGACCCGAAGGCTCCATTTTCAAGAGCTACCACACCGAGTTGTTGGGGAGGGCGCTACTCTATTCCCTGCATTGCTCCACTTTGTCCTTGATACTTATCTTATAATGCTGAGTATTAAGCAAGGCGGCATCAAGTACCATTTTCTGAGTCTTTGGTATGACTCGACCGGTCTTTATATATTACCAGTAAAAAATCTTGGGTGACTTTAATTTATAGTAGACCCCGAATAACTCTCATCTTACAAGTGGATGATGATTCACATCGTGTTTTCTACAGATGAAACATTGAACCTACTGGAGACATTTTCATATCTAATTATCGTATTTTGTTGCAGGGGTTTCGATAAATGAGGAGCATACTATGCAATTCTTGATAATGTTTTCAGCCACGTAACCTACTTGTTTTTTTTTTGCAAACTATATAGAAAAATATTAGCAGTGCAATAAGTAACATTTTTATTTAAAAAATAGAAATACGAACAATCGATACTAATAGTTTCCTGCTAATGATAGCTATCTTCATAATATATATATATATATATATATATATATATATAGTTCTGATTGAACGAAACAGTCTGTCTGTGGATGACAATATATGCTCCCCCATGGGGGTTTAGCTCTCTGGCGAAGGAATTGCCGGCCGCCGATAGCGTAATGCAAAGCTCTTCGAAAGAATTGAGCACCCTGGTAGCCGATAGGGTATAAGAAAATATAAACAAAGGCTGCTGCTGCTGTTTCTAAAAATAAAAATACCTTAAAATTCCCTTAGCAAACGTGGTCCGCTTGGTGGACGAGTGGTCTGAAACACAGTCTAACGTAAAAGTTGGACGGGTTTCGATCCCGGCTTCGAGCGTCCTGCGTGTCTAGCCACACTGAAGAGTTATGATAGAACGAAACAGTCTGTCTGTGGATGACTATATATATATATATATATATATATATTTCTTCAAAGAAGAACATAGGCTAATGAGTATCAGTCGTCGCCTGTTCTTGGTCATGTGTTCATCAACAGTAGGATGTAATATTTTCAATTAATCTTCTTAGAAATATCGATAAACTCAAAGAAATCATATAATTAAGAAGGCACAATATTATGGGACATGCTCTTCATAAAAAACAGTCCTACATTTAACAAATGGATATGACAGTAATTGAATTGCTTGGGAATTGAGACCACTAAATAGAATTCCTTATATATATATATATATATACATATATATATATATATATATATATATATTTACTAATCTAATATCTACCAGTATTCACAGTACCAGCAAAAAACAAAAAAAACAAAAACAAAAAAACAAAAACAAAAACAAATTCTAGGCTAGGTGGGGTTTTTGGTGAATAAAGGAAAGCGATTTCTCCTTAGAATTTAGTCGAGAAAAAACTTCCATTTGATCCGTTAAGGTGAAACTTTAGTAGAAGATTTTCGACTAGCGATTTAAGTTAATTGTATATATATATATATATATATATATATATATATATATATATATATATATATATATGTGTGTGTGTGTGTGTGTGTGTGTGTATTCTTATGCATACTGTTTGATGATAAATCATTATTCCTATTTGTGTCATACTGACTATAGAAATATATATATATATATATATATATGTGTGTGTGTGTGTGTGTGTGTGTGTGTGTGCGTGCGTGCGGGTGTGCGTGTGTGTGTAATTCTGTTATTCCCATTTGTTCACTACTACGTGTCTTTCTAAAGCTAATTATAATTTTCTGTTCTTGCAATTTATTTTTCAAAACTGCCCCTGGAGTAAAGAAATAAATATTATATTTTAAATTGTTTTAAGCCTGTAATTAATCGGCATCTTTCTCTGGAAATCAAATGATAGCAAAGCCAAAATAATCAAGTACTATCTTCAGTATATTAGCCGGTTTTCATAATGCTGTTTAATTATTTTCAAATCATCTATGGATTCTTCTAACCGTTTTGCTACTCATTATAAACCTATACCAAGTGCCCAGCCAACGAGAGGTACCCGGGCACATTGGACTTTTCTGGTTAGTTCGGTGCCCGTGGTGTAATGGTTATCGTCGCAGGAATTGGACACGGCGAAACGAGTTCAAATCCTGGACTGATTGTATTTCACATAGCACTAATACCCTCGGTAAAGGTATGAATCCAATTATTCTCCTTCCAGCTATGGATAAATAGGAGGACAGACTGGGTTATTCAGCCGTGGTGAGGCAACTAGTCTAGGAGAAGGAAAACTCTGAATCCAAACCTGTTAAACTCCGCTTATAATTGACCTTGTGTCATATCCTGCCCGAGTAAATATGATAACCATTTTGCCATACACCTCACCATCTCATATTTTTTTCTAAAACAAATACAGTCAATATAATGTTTGGTATGCTATCACTTACAATTACTTCATAGGAAAACCTTTGTTTTATAACTGAGTGGGTAGAGTGTTCGCCAATAGTCCGGGAGACCTAGGTTCAGTTCCAGGTCGCGTCATACCAAAGACTTTGAAAATGGTACTTGACACCTCCTTGCTTATCACGCAGCAATATAAGTTACTATTAAAAAGGGAGCCTTTGGGTTGTCCTCGATTTCGGCCGCCAAGTTTACTTTTATATTCTCGAGTAGCTTTATTGTTCAAGTATTATTCTCCAGTTGTGGATGCGTTTTGTTAGCAAAAATACCAATCAATAATTTCTAGATATTAATTAAACAGATAAACTGTGTTATTTACAGTTTCTACGGCTTTTGATGGATCTTGCAGGACAACTGACGTTCTGCTTCTGACTATTTAATCAAAGACATTAAATTCAAAATAAAGTACTTGGCATTTTTGTATAGAATTCAGTAGTTTCAGCCAAAAGTCTTTGAGGGCAACAAATCTTGCTGATTACCAATCAAGCAAACAATAATTTTCAGCCTTAACGTTATTCTTGGTATAGTTGTTTCGCAACACCAAAAAGATTTCTTTTGACATCTGCAGGGTGACAGTGTGGAGTCGATTTTCTTTACTGTTTGTATATATACCAACCCAACTGTACGATACGATGTGACAGAAAGTAAATTTATTCGCGGATTTTTACTGGTTTTAAATTCAGAGTTTTCTTTCTCCAAGATGGGTTGCGAGATCAAGGTTAAAGACCCCAGTCTGGTGTTATTTTACTCATAGCTGAAGGAAGAACAGATTCATGAATTTCCTAAGAGTATTAGAACATAGTTTAGGTCTAAAATTTATTTTCTCTTCAGAATTAGCTATTACCCTAGAGACAACGTAAAATGTTTCTGGCTGATGCTAAAACAGCTGTAATGCTCAAATTCGGTGATGTGTTAACTGTACAATTCAATAGTGTGCGTGTTCATTGTTTTAATCATTGGTTTCTTTAGAATAGCTTAATGTGTATGTAGAGAGAAAGTTTTCTCTGGTCTGAGTTTGATATATATTTTAGCCGTGCTTTTTTTTATTTTTTAAAGTCAGGTAGTATTAATTTTGTGGTTTCAGATGTACGCTTTAATGCCCTGAGGGATAGGAAAGGCCAGTAAGTAGATTACAAAATTGTTATTGTTGCTAGAAATGAACTGGATGAGTTGAGTTCAAATCTTAGACGAGGCTATTTACATTTCACTTCATACTAATGCTTCTAGAAAAGTTACAAATCTATTTTCTCAATTTCAACGGTAAATATTTGATTTTGTTTGATTTCTTTGTTGAATGGCATATCAACCATGGTGGGTTATTCAATATGAAAGCCTTCTTTGTAGAAGTACAGTAGTTGTATTATTTAAATCATAATTTGGGAGATAAGGGGCTTCAATACTTTTACGTTGGTGAACATAATTGTGGGATTGGATTTCGAACTCACTTACTTCGATGTCGCTGTCCAACACGTCCTTACGTCACGGGATCTGCCGCTCATAGATATTAAGGAAGACGGGACTTTCTGGACTGGTAAGGGCAATAAATCCAGGAGAAGGAAATTCTCATGAATAAAAACATGAGGTATGTTGTTCAAGAAATCTGTTGTACTATGGTTTATCATTCATTTATTATCAACTCATTTAAAAAGTGGGCTCGTCTTACACAGGACTTCACCACGATAAATAAATTAGCTACATAAGTATAATACTGTGGATCTTAGGTGTGTTAGTGCATAGGATTAGTTGTATTTGCATGTATGTGCGTATACATATATGTATCGTTGCGAGTTGACCATAGGTATATATATATATATATATATATATATGCGTGTGAGTGTGTGTATGTGTGAGTATGTGTGCGTGTGTTCATTAGGGGTCTTGGTGCATCTATGAGCAATGTTACAGGATAAGGGAGAAGGAAATAATTTAACCACCCACTTCCAGCCTGGGTAGCTAATAGGTCAACATGTATGTTTGAACGAAGCCACCTTGCGACCTTGATTGAGAAAAAGACAGCCCATGGGAAAGAAAAGAAATAGGAAATGATTACGTACTTCCCGTTTCTCAAATGGTGTGGAATAGTTCTGAAAATTCAGAAAGGATCAACTAACCCTGGAAGACTATAAAAACCCGTTCCAGTTCCCAGGTGTACAGAAGTTCAGTGACGCTGGTGTTAACCTGAGGTAGAAAAGTGAGGGAATTAGCAGCAAGGAGAGGGCCGAGTTCGACGCAAAATCTGGAAACAGTTGTTAGCGGTTCCAGAGATAGAGTGGCAGGATCGAGTTCGCACTGCACACCACGGGTGGAGCAGAGCAAGAGAAAGGTTCCGGATTGAAGTACCCACCCCGTCTACGAGCCGGAGCAGTCACTCAACCCTTGTCTTATCGTTTTCTTTGTCATTGTGACACCGTCGTCTCTTTAGCGTATGCATTTTTAGAGTGCACCAGAGTAGAGTCGGACATTATGGAGCAACAAAGTATGCATAAAGCGTATAAGCGAATGCACCAGCAGTCACTTAAGTACCCAAGCGATTGACATCTTTAAATGGATTTTTGGGCACTTATACTTCCTGCGTGGCTGGCAAGCTACTACTACGACTACTTCTACTATTGATACTACCATTGTTATGTTTATATGATCTACAATTTCAATGCAGCAAAATCAACGGGTCTAC
Source organism: Sepioteuthis lessoniana (assembly GCA_963585895.1). Taxonomy (NCBI): domain Eukaryota; kingdom Metazoa; phylum Mollusca; class Cephalopoda; order Myopsida; family Loliginidae; genus Sepioteuthis; species Sepioteuthis lessoniana. The sequence goes on from OY757904.1 coordinate 46,586,528, forward strand.
TCAAAACTAATATTCTATTTATAGTCGGTGGGAATTATTAATTGAACAACGTCGACAATCTGCAATATTGTTAATGAAAGATTTCTAAATGTGAATATTGGTGAAGGTTGGTATTAATAGAGATTAAAGTCACCTACGATAAGGTTGGACGATAATTTATGTCAATTTATTGGTGATCAAAAGAAATAATCGATGAGAAATGAAAGGGAAATTGAAAATTAGCGTCAAGCGAATTCAAATACATTTACGTTACGTTGAGAATTTTCTTATGAACTAGAACTCTCTTAGTGAATTTACATATGTGTACAATTTTTTTACATTTGTTTGGCCAAGATCAAAATTATGAAGGAGGAAGAATACGTGGGGGCCAGATTTTTGGTCGTGTCCGGTCTTATTCGAATGTTAGCATTTTCTATTTTATTTCCTAATCTAGAACGCGAACACTGCGATGGACAAATTTTCATTGCTTGTTTCTTTATATATATATATATATATATATATATATATATATATATATATATATATATATATTATTGTGTGTGTGTGTGGTAATTCTTGGTGGTCAGTGTTACCCGAGCGAAATATATGAAGAATTGCAGGATACAAACATATTTCCAAATACACTTCAAATCATTGTGCAGGTTAACACAACTAATACTTGACAACGGACCATTCTACAAAAAAGAAAAAACGAACAGATAATTCATATTGATCTGTAATATCTTTCAAAATAAAAAAGAAAAGTATTCGCTGTTAACAACTTAAGGTCTGGGCCAGAGGAATAGAACACCAACCCACATATGATCACAAAGAAAGACAGCCGCACAACCAATCGCAGATGCCTGCACACGTATGCATGCACTCACTCTATTTACATTGGTTTCAAATATTTAGGCCCCGGTGTCATTTATCAAATATCAGTCATAATATTATCACGTATTGCGGCAGGGAACACAGTCAGACTATCCTACAGTAAAACGTTATATATATATATATATATATATGTATGTGTGTGTGTGTGTGTGTGTGTGTGTGTGTGTGTGTGTGTGTGTGTGTGATTTTCTATATTTATAAAGAGGGCTCAATATTATTGATAGAGCTTTTATACGTAAGATATCGTAGACAGAGTCAAATGTGCTTGGTAACTGTCAGTTTCTCACCTCTACGTTTGACAAATCTATAGGTCTGACGAACTTAGAGAAAAAAAACTGACTTTTACCAAACAACGTTGATTTACGGCTACACTATCCTAACTTTGTATATATGAATAAAAACTGGATGTATATACCTGTATATGCATAATATACTAATATTCAATGTTTCGTTTTTTAACCTTCTGTGTGATATTAGCATGCGATATATATATATATATATATATATATATATATATATATATATATATATATATATTAAACATAACAGAGAAAAATAGGTCATATATCAAAATGTTGATGGGAGTCTGGATCGGACTCATAATAGAATATCATTGTCGAAATAAGTCGAAAAGCACGAGGAAAACTAATCATAACTAAATAAAATCAAATTACTCATGTCAAGCATATTACAGTTTTCCAAGAAATTATCTAAAAATAAAAGATAAAGTTCCTGTGTTTTAGAAAAGGATATTGCAGTTGGTGTTGATTTGACTCCTCATCTGACGAATGCGCTGATCACTGATCGATCTCAGAACTGTAATTCACTTCTACTCTATACCGATAATTATTGTCGCTATATACAAAAACTATAAACATATCGAAATGATTTGCTTTGCTTTGGGTTGACTTCTTCAATTTATGATAGTCCATCCCTTCTACTGTCGTCTGGAGGGCTCGAAATCTTTCGTCTTTTATATAGATATAGACATGTTTTCTAACGCTTTTTTGGTGGGGGAACGGGAGGGTATTCATTTATTCCTTTTCCTTTTCTTTTTTCTTTTCTTTTTTTTCTCTATTTCATCATTTTACACGAAATTCACAAATTATTCTAATCTTATTCTAACTTTGGTTTTCAAACTGTTATAAATTCCCAAAGTATTAAGCATCTTTTACCTCTTTTTTCATTGTTTAACTGCAACTTGGAATTACAGTAATAGTCTTTTTGCATTTAAAGCACTAATAATACACAGCAAGGATTTTACACATAAAACCTTTCATGCATTTTAAAATGACAATATAGTAAACATATTTACCAACCCCTCCGCTCGGGCAGGATATGACACAAGGTCTATTTTTAAGCGGAGTTTAACAGGTTTTAATTCAGTTTTCCTTCTTCTAAACTAGCTGCCTCACCAAGGCTGAAGAAACTAGTCAGCCCAACTATTTTACCCATAGCTGGAGGGAGAATAATTGGATTCATACCTTTCCCAAAGATATTAGTGCTATGTGAAATGCAATCAGTAATATAGTAAAAGACAAAAATATCTTACCATGAGTTGACCACTGCCAAAGGTAAAAAAAGATTTGCATTGGTTTGTTTTGGGCCGCCTTCTTCATTTTATCCTATTTACCAACCCCACCGCTCGGGCAGGATATGACACAAGGTCAATTTTTTTAAGCGGAGTTTAACAGGTTTGAATTCAGAGTTTTCCTTCTCCTAGAGTAGTTGCCTAACCAAGGCTGACGAACCTAGTCTGTCCTACTATTTACCCATAGCTGGAGGGAGAATAATTGGATTCATACCTTTCCCAAGGGTATTAGTGCTATATGAAATGCAGTCAGTCTCGTCTAGGATTTGAACTCGTGTCGCCGTGTTCATTTCCTATGACGATAACAATTACACCACGGGCACCTCCTTCATTTTATGAGAGTCCGTCCATTCTACTGTCGTCCGGGGGTTCTAAATCTTTCGTCTTTTATACAGATATACATGAGTTTTCTAGTGCTTTATTTCTTTTGTGGAGGGAGGTCATAGCGATGGATGATCGAGACGGGAGGCAAGGGAGGGTCAGAAAGATCTGTGCTGGCAGCGAGACATGATGACGATGATGATAAACATATGAGATGCCCATGGTCCCTCTGTCACTAATTTTCTTTGGGACTCTGATGTTTCAACTTTATGAAAAATGTGTTTGGTCAATTTATAGGTAGGAAAATTGTTTTAAAAATTTTTTCAAAACAACTGGCTTTATGAGCCTTTGTCTTTGCAAAAAAATATCTTAGAGTGTTTTTACACAATAGGATGCGGAAGCAAAATATGGAATAATTTTTAAAGCGTTCTTTTTCGTCTGATTAGTTAAATTAATTTTAAAAAAAACGTGAAAAATCAACATTTTTATGATTGGCTCTATTATTCAAGCACTTTTTAAAAATATAAAATTCAGCTCTATATGAGTGAACAAGAAAAAAAAGAAAAAATGATTTGCTTAACACCATAACTAAGAGTTTCAATATCTACTGTATACAAAGCAAAGGATTTTTTTAAAGATAAAGACCTTTTTAATGAAAATGGGAGTATAGGATGCAACAAAAACACGAAAAGAAGTCTTTTTAATTGCTCTGTCTCCTGCGATTAGTAGGAGCCTTCAATGTCAATAAGAAAGCATGCTAATGAAGTCCACAAGAAAATTGTAAGGACAGCAATTAAACAAGATTTAAGTCCAGACCGTGACCCCCTTGATTGCGTTATATGTGGCGTTTTAGAAAACCGATTAAATGCAACTTCCCATCCAAATACTGATTCGTTTAAGACTGCTATAGGGAATGATGGGAATAAAACGTCTGAAGAATTTATTTTGAAGGCATGTAAATCATTTCGAAAGCATGATGATACAAGTGAAAAAATGGTGGCCATATTGAGTAAATTTACTCTTTTGTGTCTATCTTCTTATTTTGTTGTTTATTTTTTAAGTTGAAATTAATCCTAATTCATAATAGAATCATTTATTATCATACAAGAATATTCCTAATTTCGCTTCTCCACCTTGTATGAACTGACGTGGAGGTACGATTTCTTCTTAAGTAAAAGAATCAGCGATCTGAACTAAAATACTGGACAAGATTGTTTGCCTTTAAATTTGCTCTAATGCTCTTACAAAAGGCATGAACCCATCTCTTCTATTATTGAATAATAGGGTAGACTGGGTCCTTTAGTTTCGGCAATAGGTTTGTTTTCTTTCTTATTTTGTTTAGTGGCATATCAACATTTTCGTTATTTAATGCCAAAGCTATCCTTTTAGAAAAACAGTAATGATACTAGCTAACTCATGTCTTCATTTTTAAATACTGCAGCTCAGTGAGAATGCAGCTTTTCCATTCCTTGTTTAAAGAAAACTTGGGTTTTCTCCGGAAAAAATTGCCCCATAGGGGAATAAAAGTATTCATAACATGATCGAGGTTATTGATCCGTAATGGCATGACTGTGGTTCAAAATCGTTTACTGCGATGTTGCAGTCCAGTACGTTATTCACTACGCCTCGTAGACTCACCTGATACTTGGTATGTCAAGAAGAAAGAAAACAGAATTCAAACCAACTTTACCCTGTTTAAAAATTACCATGTGTTACATTTTGTGTGTAGCGAAGGTGTTTGTTAAAAGCACAATAATCTGTGTATGAAGCCAAATTTCTGATTCATTATTTTGGTGTTTTGAATAACATTAGAATAAAAAATTATTTTCATCCATCTTTTTTAAAACAAACAGTCAACAGATCATTATTGCAATCGCAGAATTAAAGATAGTTTATATTAAAGCAATGATAGACTAGCAATGATAGATTTACAAAAAAATAAAGCAGAAATCGGTGTTTTCAATGTTTATATGCGAAGATCAACGATGAAAATTCAAATGAATCTTTTGTCAGTTACTCAAAAACTGATGATTCGAGAGTAGTTCCTTAATCAATAAGCATGGAGTTTGTCGTATTTTTTATCATTGCTAGCTTTTTTGTTTTCTGAAAATAGCGTTTGGAGCAGAGATAAAAATACTTTGCACCTGCTCCACCAATTCTTTGTTGGCAATGTCTTTTACGAATTTGTTTGATGTTCATGGTCTGAACATCTAATTGTTCGTCTTTTATTCAGAGTAATTAAAATAATTACAATGATGACAACGGAGACTTCGATCTTGGTTTTTGTATTGTGTGCAATGGTAGCTATTCTTCAGTCGTCAGAGTCAGTGAGATCTGTTCCCCTTTGACACGAGTCTTTGAAGTTTTAATATTAAGGGAATTCTATTTTAGATTAATTACTTATTATACGTATAGACTATTATCCTTTTCACAGAATTCATTTTATGTATACGTTGTTCTTTAACATTATATATCATTACCACGTTTTGTAGAGCTACTTCAATAAAGATTGTGTGATTCTCTTTTGAAATTCTTCTTTTAGAATATCCATAAGATAAGCAAACTTAATCTAAATACATTGTTTTATCGTAGACCCTGGAAAATAGGTATATCCTTGATTCTTAATTCACAGCATAGAGAGTAGACGTCAACGCTTGTTTAAATAATTTTTTGGTCTAAAAGTGCAAAATTCATTGTCTGAATCTGAGAGCTGAAGCATATGACCCACGGGCAAAATTTAACCCACTAACTACTTTTTCTATATCACGTGGCTGAACAATTTTTGTGATTAATAATTTCTTTTAATTTGGTAAATTTTCCCCACACGCTTCTATAATTCTAAACACTTGCAGCAGCAGCAGCATTAAATTTGTTCTGCCACCCTAATGCAAAAAGACAATTAAGTTTAAGATCTGTAAGAGTCTGATCATTTTCCTTCCCAAAGAAGAGTAGAATGCACTTTAATATTTTGCGCGTTTTCACTTCAGAATTAAAAGGAGAAAAGCAGAAATATGCGTTTAATTTAATATACATTAAAACATTCTTTATTGGAATGTTAGGTGAATCTACATCGGCTTGTTTCGAAGACCTATTGTGGTAGATGAGTCAATGAGATTTTAGAAAATTAATACACACAGCAGAACACGAGGGATTTCTTTTTTTTTTTCATTAGTGAGAAGGGATAGATTTGATTATTCATATTACCATGAAGGGTTTATACTTGAGATGAGTCACCAACAATACGTTCAACAGAATACGGTGTTGTTTTATTTCATTACGTAAGTAATAAACTTTCCAATTCATATTGGCATGGAAAAGGTGTGACGAAGATGACAGACAACGCACAGAAATAGAAAATCATTAAAAATACGTTTGAGAGCAGATTGTTTAATAAAGAAGCATTTTGAAGAAGAAGAGCATATTTTTCTGGTCAACCACATAACTGAAATATAAATATCGATAAAAAATTTCTCATTGAATTGCCAATACTGCTCTTATGATTTTGATTGATTTAGTGTTCAATAAACGTCCATTTCTTAATTGCACCAAAGACCCTTAAACATTCTTCACTATTGGCGTAGATGCTGTTAAAATTCATATTCATAGACAGGCATCAAGGGTCAATATTTTTGTTAGTTTTCTCATGGAAATATTTAATTATCTCTTTTTTGAATTTATAGAATTCTGTTTTCATATGTGCCCATTTCAGATGTTTGTCTTTACTTTATTTATATGCTTTTAATATTGGCAACCAGAAATGATCAAAGTAAATAAAAGCTTTTGAGAATTTAGTAAATTCTACTTGTATTATTACAGCCATTTCTATAACATCTACTGTTTAATATAAACATTTTAAGCAAAGATAATAGCAAACAACTTACAACTTATAGTTGGTTGAATTAATCAATATCGTTTCATGCTTTATTTCAGTTCACAGAACTTTTACGTCTGCCTTTGACATCATTAAAACTTAATGTTTTAATAAAAAAATTGAATTAAATAAAATCTACAAAAGTCAAACATAGCATCTGAATTACAATTTGGGACTTTATTTAAAAATACATACTATTCGGACTATTTTGAGCTTTTCTTTTAAAGTACAAATAATTTCAGCTAACTTGAGACTTTTGTTAAAAGTACAGAATATTTTAGCCGATATGAGATATTTATTAAAAATACTGGCGATTTTAGTTGATTTAGCACTTTGGATAAAAGTGCAAACAACTTTTGCTATGACTTAAAAAAAGTACAGACAATTTCAGTTGATTTAGAACATTTGTTAAAAGTACAGATTATTTTAGACAATTTAGGATATTTATATAAAGTAGTGAAGGTTTTAGCTAAGTTGGAATAATTTTTAAAAATGAGATAATTTCAGCTAATTTGAGGCTTATGTTAAAAAGTACAGAAAATTCAAGTCAATTTGGGACTTTAGATAAAACTATAGATGCTTTGGAACTATTTTTGTACATGAGAACTTATGAGTTATATAGAATTATCGATCGAACTACTAATAGAGCATTATTTTTTCAACTGATTCATGCGGGAAATGTCGACAGCTATATTTCTCTCATACTTTGTCTTCCTGGAGAATTATCGAACTTTCAAAAATCTATTATTTTCAGCAGTGTTGCGGATACATCATTGAAACTTCACAGCACAAAGATTTTATAAAGAGAAATATTTAGTAAACTTTAACCTAGACAATGACGTTAGCTGCTGAACAAAAATACAAGCATTCACTACACTAGATAACCGCAAAGAAAACTGTATTTTTTGGTGTTGATTATCCAAGGTAATTTGTGTAATATGATATCCATCCAAATTTTGACCGAATCAAATCTGATATAGAGTCATGTTGTCGTGAGGTTGTTTTGCAGGAATGGAAACTCACGCGTGCCGTCACAAAGAAAAACCCAACAAAAAACGCTTGATCCCCACATCATTCTTCATTTTAGAGGGCTTCAGGCACCAAATGTTAAACTCAGCCACGGAAACAGGTGACCTGCACAATTATACCCATCTTGTGTGAACTTCAGGTTACCCTCGGAAAGTCAGGGTGGAGATCTTGTGGTATCAACGCTAATTTTTGTATTTCTAGCGAATTGAGGACTCCGGTATCAGATAGCGAAGAAACGAAAGTTAAACCATATATGTTAAATTCCTTAACTGACATAAGGTCACCGATGGTTGCAAGGTTTGTTATCGGTTTGACGTTAAGTTAGGCGGGTTTCGATCCCAGTTTGAAGCGTCAAGCCACACTGAGGAGTTGTTATACAACGAAAAAGTCTGTCTGTCGATGACTATATATATCAGCTTGCAGATTTCACGTAGCCGAAACTTTCCATTGTTTCGTCGTTCTGTACTCTTTTTTGGTAATCATGTGTCGTTGTCCAATAGTTAAGAATTTCGGCCGAGTTTCATAAGTTTTCTTTGATTTGTTGCGATTTTTGTCTACTTTTTTCCAAGGTAATGGCTTCACATAATAGTGATTCTGGAATAGACAGAGATAAATCTTTAATAATAAGTTGGATGAATGAACGGCTATATGTAGATTTTATATAACTCAACCAGCCAATAATTGAACCTGTGCGTTATAAAAGTTTTTGCAAAGATATCGCGGTCCAGCATATGAGCCACTGAGCCACGACGGCTCCGCTGTGTTTTTTTCACTGATGCAATCCTACGAATACTTTTAGTTTGGAATTAATTTATTCCCGTATGAATTCACTTATTTTTTGTAGTTAACTTTTTGTTGGGTTAATTAGTCTCAACTACGTTGAGTTTGTTTTGGTTTTTGAGTGTGATGAACGTTTCTGCTTTGTCAAAGAGGTTTTCGCCGTCGTCTACGTTGAGTTTTTTGCGTGATTTCTTTTGCTTCGAGGTTAATTTTCAATTCTGTCGTCTTTGGTACTTTGCTTGGTGTTTTGGTGACGTTTTCACTGAGTAACTTATCATGTTCTTAACTTTTTAGTTCGCAAACATTTTTAGTTTTATCGGCGGATACAAATTTGTTTGGTGACTTTTTGTTGTTTTATTTTTTTCTAGCTTCTTTTAGTTTTCTTTGAATTTTGTCTGGGTTAGTTTAGTTCATTCTCAAAGTTATCAAGTTCATTTTTATTTCAGCGGGAATTTTCTTGTCTTAAATTCTATTTTTTAAAAAAATTTTGCGTTGTTTATCTGATTTAAGTTGTGAGTTTTCCATCTTTTTTTATGATAAACTCTATTTTGCTTAAATAACTTTTAGCTTGCAGATTGATGTTGAGAGTGCAGTGGTATTATTTAGGGATAGGTTCCATGTCCATATAATGGTATATTTGAAACAAGAGTTAGTTTGGATTAGTTTGGTTTGATTTTATGGCATATCGACCATTGTTGATCATTTTCTGTCAAATCCTATATATATATATATATATATATAATTTCTTAACACATTTTGAAGTTTACATTTTCAAACAAACCTGAGCTCATTTTTTGCACACAGTTATATGGCTTCACTTAATATCAAACAACTCAGTTAACCATTATTAGAGTCTTTTGCTTACACATTGTTAATCTTTGGTTTAATTACAGTTTTGTGTTCATACAAAGTTAAATGATCAAACAGTTAATTTCAAACAATTCAGTTTAGCGTAAATCCACAGTTTGGTTCTTTTTTACCCATTTTAGGTTCTACCATTCCGTGCCAGAGTGGACCAAGGAGCAAATGCAATATAGGGGTATTCAGCATTCCCCAAAGCTCCAGAATTACTGAAGACTCACAATGAAATTGTTTAGGGTCATATCCTAAAAACTCAGGGAATCTTACCGCTCTGCAGAGATGCAGTCAGTGTATTTCAACCCCAGTTGACTGGGCCAAGAAACAACAGTGTCTACAGCTTTTCAGGTTCTCCAAATGTTTTCATTATTGTGTAAAGCGTTTCTGTTATTCATTGGTTAGAGGGTTCGTTCGTATCCCTGTTAGAAGGTCGGTTAATATAAACATTCCTAATATATAAAGATGTTAAAAACCTAATTTCTGTGATGGTGACCGGTTAACTGAGAGTAAATATATATTCAACAACTAAAATGAAAGCACGAACAGGGATTTTCTAGATTTATTATCGTATCAGCAAGCACACAATTTTATCTTATTAGCATGTACCTGATTTTATCTTATCAGTTTGTACCTGATTTTATCTTATCATCATGTACCCTATTTCATTTTCATAGCCAGTACTTTATTTCCTTTTATCAGTATGGACCATTTTTTCATATTATCAGCAAGTAATCTATTTTAACTTAATATCATGTACCTTATTATCTCTTATCATCATGTAGCTGGTTTTATCTTATCAGCCTGAGCCTGTTTTATCTTCTCGGCGTCTACCTTATTTTACGTATCAGCATTCTTTCTATTTGAACTTATCAGCATATAGCCTATTTTATCTTATCAACATCTAGTTTATTTTATTTATCATTATCTACCCTATTTTGAGTACCAGCATCAACTCTATTTGAACATATCATCAGATACCCTATTTTGGGTACAAGCTTCTTCTCTATTTGAACTTATCATCAGGTACCCTATTTTGCGTATCCTCATCTCCTCTATTTGAACTTATCAGCATATAGTTGATCTATGTCCTATTTTTCTTTATTTTGAGTCTAAACAGTCTTTTCTCCATAGACTAGCTCAAAACTATCACAATTAACCCTAACTTGAGTTCTCTGACACACTCTTGGCCCGGATCTTCTTTGGATAATACACTAGCTTAATTTTATGTTTATTCCTATCAAGGTTCCCAAACTATGTTCTCCTTATTTTATACTTTGGGATGAAATCTTCGATGACACAAACAAACAATTTTAACTTCAATCATCGAATTTATTATATTATCGTCAATTAAGGTGAGTTTTGCCGAAGACATTCCCTTAGAAGAACTATTTACAACGTCACCTTGTTTAAGAAATCAATAGTGATAGGTCATTTAATGCCCCAGAAGATTGTCAACATGTCCTTCTTTTCTGGCCGCTGTGCCAGGAATTTTTTCTTTACTGAAGAGTCAGTATGTTTAATTTTTACTTGACTCTGGTCAGACTCATTTGGCAGTTGCGCAGAAGGGATGATTGTAATTTTATCACTTGGTCCCAGAGAGCTTTCTCCTAAAGTCACGCTTGCTTAGCAGGGCTAACTTTATCGTACAACGTCTGAGGTGCCTTAAAAAAAAGAAATATCATGGGCACCAACATTTATGATGGCCATACATGAGTTTTGATTCCTACGTGACCCCCTTAGAAAATAGCTTCATGTCAAATCTGATTCAGTGATAAGTCGGATACACCCCCTACTTTAATGACAACTGCGCCAGTAACCTTTAATTGTCCAGAGAGTCAGTGTATTTCAACTCTATACACTCTCTTTTCCACTTAGGCACGCTGCAGCAAAAGCATCATCATCATCATCATCATCATCATCATCATATCGTGCTGGCAGCACGGATATCCCTGACCCTCTCTCGCCACTCCTCCCTATCGTTCATCACCCTAGGCAGGTCTTCAGGACAACAACCTGTATCCTCACATAGCTGCTGAATGTACGTTCGTGCTGGTCGTCCTGCTTTTGCGCGGCCGTGTGTGGGGATCCATAAGAGTACATCTCTTATGAGTTCATCTCTGCTTCTCCAGCAATGTCCTGCATGTCTGGTTCGCCCAACTTGAATAGTTTTCGTGATAGGGGGCAGGTAGCCGTACAGTTGGTGTCTTGTGGGGTGTTGCTGCCAGGACTTGTTCAGGATTGCACGCAGCATTCTCGTGTAATTGCCATCTAGTTTCTTCTCCAGCCGTTTTGTTAGCGTCCATGTAGTGCATCCATATAGCAGTGAGGTTAACGAAAGCATGGACAGCTATCAATAAGCAAAAGCATATTTAGCCTATTTATTAAGATTTTCGGATTTAAAATGGTCTTTCGTTCACGTCACTCATTCGTCTTTAAATTTCACATGGTTCGTAATTCTCCGGGAGCAAAAAATGATCATATACCTCTGGTGTCTTATGTTTAATCTACCGCCATTTTGAATAGTCTGAAAACAAATATTTTGCCAGATTAAAATCATTTTTTGCAATAGGCTATTTTTAAATTTTACATTTACAGTTTATATTTATGGAGAAAAATGTCTGAAAAAATTATCTTCTTTTTTTAAAAATAATCCCTCATTTATTGAATAAGCATCGTACAGGTTTATATCTTAGCATACACTTTTAAGCGCAAAGATATATTTATGTACTTGAGGGTGCTTAAAGGTTTGTAATATTTTGGTAACGTATGAGATAATTCAACAATTCTGGATGTTTTTACTGAGGTTGTGAAGGTGATTATTGCTCCCAGCCAGATTAGCCTCTATGGCTTGGTAGGAGGGCCTCAGAATCCACGATTTTAGGCCAACCTGATCGTCGAGGTTCTTGTAATCCGAGCAAAATTTCTTGAACTATCTAGTTACTGTATAGTAATCAAATGCACCGTCACTCTTCACACAACAAACATTTTTGGTTATTTCCGTAGTGCTTTTGCCTAGTTTAAACTCGTAAAGTAGAAGTTCCCAAATTAGAAATTGTAAGTTAATCTGTTCGACTTTTAATTCAGACACAGCGTAAAGCAATGCACAACTTGTCAACACATCAACTATCTCTATACTACCAACCAAAGTGAGTACATATTACGGTTTGAAGTACATCAGTTATGTATTATACGCGGCGAAAACTTGCACATACCAAAATAATGAAAAATCCATATACTTAACCTCGTATATATATATATATATATCATCATCATCATCATCATCATGTCGTGCTGGTAGCACGGATATACCTGACCCTCTCTCGCCAGTTTTTCCTATCGTTCATCGCCTCAGGCAGGTCTTCTGGACAACATCCTGTATCCTCACATAGTTGCTGAATGTATGTTCGTACTGGTCGTCCTGCTTTTGCACGGCCATGTGTGGGGGTCCATAAGGGTACATCACTTATGAGTTCGTCCCTGCTTCTCCAGCAGTGTCTTGCATGTCTGGTTCGTCTAACTTGAATAGTTTTCGGGATAGGAGGCAGGTGGCCGTACAGTTGGTGTCTTGTGGGGGGTTGCCGCCAGGACTTGTTCAAGATTGCTCGCAGCATTCCTGTGTAATTGCCGTCTAGCTTCTTCTCCAGCCGTTTTGTTAGAGTCCATGTAGTGCATCCATATAGCAGTATCGATGCGACCGCTGCCTGGAAGAAGCTGCGTTTCATTTTATCGGTTATGTCTGATTTCCATATAATCGATAGCCTATTTATACCTGTCCATGCTTTCGTTAACCTCGTGTCGATGTCCTTTTCTGTTGATGCGACGCTGCTTCCTAGGTAAGTGAATTTGTCAACTAGTTTAAGAGGTGTTCCGTCTAGAGTGGAGATGTCCCCCGTTTGATTATAGCACACATATTCCGTTTTGTGTGCATTGACATAGAGGCCTATACCTACGGCTGCTCGTTCCAAACTATGCAGTTGTGTTTCGGCTTGGGTGGGTGTATTTGCCAGTATCGCTATGTCATCGGTGTAGTCGGCGTCGGTAATTGTTTTTGCGGGGTACCTTCTGCTACTTTTCTTTGTCAGCTCGAAGCCGTTCTCTCTGATTTTGTCAATGGATGTTCTAAGTACGTAGTCTAGAAAAATGATAAAGAGGTATGAAATTGCTAGCGTGTCCCCTTGTAGTACTCCTGCTACAATGTCGAAGTATTCTGTGTCTCCATCTGGTGATCATACTTTTACTTTGGTGTTTTTATAGAGAATCGTTATTGCTGTTACGGTTTCTTTAGGTATGCCGTATGCTAGTAGGATTTGTTCCATCTTTCCTCTGTGAATGGAATCGAAGGCCTTGATAAAGTCGACAAATATTAGTGTCGCTTGTAGGCTTTTTGCCCGTACACCTTCAAGGATTCTACGGATGGTTAATATTTGTGAGGTCGTGGATCTCTTTCTTCGGAAGCCATTTTTGTTTTTCCTAAGTATGTTGTCGATTTTGGGTTCTATTCGGTTTCGTATTAGGGCATTGTAGATTTTGGCGGCTATGGATGTAAGTGCTATGCCTCGGTAGTTTTTAGCTAACCCAAGGTCCCCCTTTTTAGGGAAGGGGAGGATGCATCCCTTCATCCATCTATCTATCGGATTTTGATTATATACTGCGTTGCAGTGTCGAAGCAGTATGTCGTCGAATTGTCAGGTCTTCCATACTTCTGGGGGAATCTCGTCCAGCCCTGCAGCTTTCCTATTTTAAATTTTTCTGAGAACCGAGTCGAGTTCTTCTTGTGTGAACGGTCCTAGTTTAATGTCCAATTGTTTACTAATTATTTTGGTGATTGGTTCATGTGTTATTTTCGGTGGGTTTCCTAGTAGGTTTTCGAAGTGCTATTTCCACAGTTTTATTCTTTCTTGTTGGTTTGCAGCCTTCAGTTTTGCTTTGGCTGTGCTCTTTCTTCTACTCACTTCGTTTATTGTTTGCCAGGCTATCCTAGATTGTCTATCTTCCACCGAGTCTCTAATCTTATCTATTTGATTTTGAATGTATTCTGTCTGTTCCTTTATATATATGCCTGCTAATTGATATTGTGCCGTTTTTAGTTTTCGGGCATTTGTGTTTGTTGGGTTTTTTCGATAGTTTTTCGAGGCTGTTTTAACTAGTGCACGTTTTTCTCTAACCGCTAATGTTTCCCATGGGACTCTATATTTAGTTTTGAGTTTTGTTGGAATACATTTCGTTGCTGCCTCGAGGTGCGCATTGACGAAATTTTCATATTCGTCATTTTGTGTACTTTTTTCCGTCTTATCTTGTAGTGTTTCGAATCTGTTTCTTAATTCTAATACGCATTTATCTCTTATATCTTTGTTGTTTAATAGGGCCCAGTCATAGTGTTTGGTGGTCGCTGTTCGTTTGGCGTCTTTTCGTAGGCTTAGCCGTATCTTCGCCGTGACTATTCGGTGATCGGAGGACACACCCTTGAAAAAGGAGTATGCCTTGCAATTCATTGCACTATTTTTCCATTTCATGTTTATAAAGACGTAGTCTATCTGTGCTTTATTATTGTTCGCGTACGTGTATGTCCATAGTTTTCCCTCCCTTTTTTGGTAGTTTGTATTGAGGCATGTTAATCTATTTTCTATCATGAAATCTGTTTGATGTTGCCCATTCCTAGTTGACGTGTTGTGGAGGCTGTATTTGTTGTTTCCGTTTTTCCCGATTTGGGCATTCATGTTTCCGCCAATGACTAACATGTGTTTCGGGATGCTACGCACTAAGAGGATAACTCATTGTAGAAGGTGACTAGTTCAGTTTCTTCACTAACATTGGTAGGGCTGTAGCATGAGATGATTGTTGCTCTGGGGTTGCCGTTAAAAGTAACTGCCATCATCCTAGGTTGTATTTTCTCAATGCTATTTAGCGTTTTTAATACTCTAGGTCCTATAAGCAATC
The DNA here is from genome assembly GCA_963585895.1 of Sepioteuthis lessoniana. NCBI lineage: Eukaryota > Metazoa > Mollusca > Cephalopoda > Myopsida > Loliginidae > Sepioteuthis > Sepioteuthis lessoniana. The sequence continues at coordinate 46,601,788 of OY757904.1, forward strand.
CTACCCCTCCTACTGCAGCGTTGACAGAGCTTTTCCATGCCGATACAGTGACGAGCGACCATCCATTGACAGTTTCGTGATATTTGATATCTTCGGTGTGCGTGTATCTGTGTTCTTGCATGCATATTATGTCTATCTTATGTTCTACGGCCGATGCGATTAGCTCTAGTAGTTGTCCTATTCTATTTAAGGTTCTTACGTTAAATGTCGCTGTTTGTAGTGTTTGCTTGCATTTTAGTAGTTTTTGTTGTTTGAGCTCTGTAGCTGATTTTTCGAACACTGAGGCCAGGGCTCCAACCTCAGCAGGACGGACCCCTTTTTTACCTGCGCGAAGAGCGATGCGGTGTGTGTATGTGGTTTGAGTGTGGGTCATGGTTATCTTTCGATGGCTGTTTTATTCTCTTCTATAGAAGCCCCTCTTATAGAGGAGCAGCAGTAGTTCCCCGATCGAACTAACGATCCTGAACGTTAAGTCATCAGACTCACGTCCAGGACCCGTTTAGGTATTGAGTATGGTCGTCAATGGGTTTATTCAAATACCTTTACGCACATCATGCTGCTTCCCATGTGTACGTTAAAAATAAAAAGTGGGGGGTAATTTTGATTAAAAGTTTTCTTAAGTTTTAACTTAGTTAAAGTCCAGGATTAAGGTACCTTTGTCAGACTTTCACTGGTACTGAACTTTTTTTTTTGCAGTATTGGGACATTTTCCTAGGCTTTTTATTTTTTCTTCTAAACTACCGTTGGGAACCGAGAAGGCTTTAAGAATTATATAGCTTCTACAAATGAAATCTAATATATATATATATATATATATATATATATATATATATATATATATATATATATATTATATAATCAAGTCATGCAGAGAGCACGAAGTCCTTATCATCAGTTAATTCTGGCAGGTCCTAAAGACTGATTCAGTATCTGTCCAGAGTTGATATTAGTCGTTGCTGCTCAGCCAACATAGGTGCGTCTATACGATGACCTCACGTATTGATTTGTCTTCAGTTTCCCTGCACTGCTAAAAATCCTATTTCTTTTACTCGTTTGGTTTGTGAGACGAGAGGTGAGTAGCCATACACTTTTTGTTTTGAGGTGTACCGCTTCCAGGATTTTCTCAAACAGCACGTAGTATTTCTGTGTAGTTCCCATCAAGCTTTTTCTGCAAGTGTTTTGTGAAAGTACCAGTGGTGTAGCTATACAGTATTATGAACACGACCACAGCTTGGAGAAAATCTTGATTTTAGTCCACACTTTCCCTATGCGTATGTTGACATAACTTTCAGCTGATAATATATGCCGTTTACTCAACTAGTCAACAGGAAATGGTGAATATCAAACAGATTTTTCTCTCGAGAACAGCCTTTCATTCCTAAACTCTAAATTTCCAAAGAGGAAGGGAAAGCTAATGACTTAGACCAACCTAAATAAATCAAAATAATATCTTGATTATACATTAATAGATAAAGAATGGACGAATATCCCTTTGAATAGTGAGCTGTATTCCTCCTTTAAAAATATCTCCCGATCACACAATAGTCGCAGCAAAGATTTGCTTGAACCGACGTAGAAATTTAAAAAAAAAAGAGCTTGCAAAGTTTCATGATATGACTACCCCTCATTTACCTATTATGATATAGGCAATCAATATACAGTAACAGTATGTTTGATACTCTTCAGGATATATCTAAAAGTTATACACTAAATGACGAATATGAAAACTTTGTTACCCACCACAGTAATGTATTAATGAAATTAACGTTGTCTTTTGATATTTATATTTACGAGAGGCCATGTTAGGAAAGTAGTTTGAGAAGGCGAAGATACAACTTCTCTTTTTTGTTATTTGATATTTAACACACTTTGCCTTTCTTTCAGTAGAATATATACATCAATAACAGTGAAAAGATAAGACAAAACGCAGTGATGATACTTCAAATATAAAAGTATGTCGCAAAGGAATTCGGTCAATCAAAATATTAACAATTCTAATTAACTTCGAAAATGTACTAAACATTTTACAGTATCATCTGAGCTTTAGAGATGAGAAGTATTCCACTCATTATTGTTAAACTTTGTTCCTCTTTAATTAAATGTGTAATTCTTAATGTGTCAATGAAATAAATTTTCTTTCGTTTGCTTCATTTCATTGTACTGCTTCTTTATGTATCGGCATTTCTTTCTCTTCTACAACGCTGTCATTATCAATAACCATCGCAAGAAACTCCTCGTATTGTATATCACATGGCTTCTCAAATTGGCTCATATAGACGCCCGGGCGTGAAGAAAATTTAGCGCGGTGAATAAAAGCATGGAGTTTTACAGGGAGTTAATTCAGTAGTTCACGTTTATAAATCGCTTCATAACAGAACCAAACTCGTTGTATTATGTAGACTAGTAACTAGATATTGTACACATTGCAGATTGTCAGATTAGGTGTGAAGACCAAGAGTGATGTGCCGTTTATTTACGGTCCATTCAAAATATACAAATAATCTAAAAGAATGAACGAATATCTTTGGCCGAAAGGATCCGGATTTTTCGGCATTATAAAAGATGCCTATAATCATATATTCTTTTAAGAAAAATATTAAAAATTGCTGTATTCTAAAATACTTTTTTTAGAAAGGGAGAAGTACTTAGGTTTTGCCTTATTTAGCCAATTTGTGACATAGAAATAAAACACTAACAAATTCAACTGCATTCTTTCGACAAAAAATGGTGCGAATTTAATAGAAGACAGAAAATAGAAGCTGATAACCAGATCAATGACTTTCCATAAAAAATAAAACCGAAAAAGTTTACAAGCTTGCAACTCATGTAGGGTGTACCTTTCTTAAAGTCAGACTGACTCGTTATTTCTTTAAATACATATGATACCCTCTCAACAATCATTACGCTTAGTTCTGTAGGTGATACATCTTGAATATCCTCTGTATCAACAAATGGAGAACAATAGTATATATCAGTATATTCTGTCCAAACGGATTCAAAATTTATAAAAGTTTTCGCGTGGTCTACTATCCAAAATTATTCGCCATCTATAATGAGAAGGTCTTCGAAGTTTCGCAGTTTCTCATGAAGTAATTCTTACGTTATCCATAATAAAAAGAAACGCAACTCTGTAATGTTTCAAGTTTCTCAGTCTGTTTGAAACTTCGTTCTTATCGGGAAAAGGATGCTGCCTTTAGCAGAAAAGCAGATACGACATAAATCAATAGCATCAGAATTAAAAGAAAAAAAACTCGTTTGTTTATTTTAGATTAGTTCCTCGGAATGTTATCCATGAAATTTCTTCTTCAATCGCTTCCTTATTTTTCGTCTTTCCTAAACACAAAAATTTCATCATAAATTCTGAAGATTCAAGCAATTCCATTGCATATTTCTTTATGGATTTTTTTTATTGCATATTTAACTCTAAAGATCAATTTACAATAACAAAGAAAACCCCAACGTGCGAATAGACAATAGTAATGTTTCAACAATTAGAGTGTGGTACAATTTGTTAGAAATTATTATTCAGATCGAGGCTTATTAAGTTGATTTAATCCAAATATGGACTCAGTGACATGGTACGATTTGAACTATGTGAAACGTTTGATTTTACTCCCATTTTTTCATGTATCCTAAACATTGGTGAAACCCAGTTTTTGTCAATAATATCAGCTGATTTAAGGCAGATGTTTTTCGTAGACTCGTGACATTCTCCTGTTTACTGTAACTGTAGAAGCTATGATATTTACATGAGCTCTTGATTAGATTTGCATTCTTAAAGATTAACCATTTATTTGTGTTTGATCAGTTTATTTATTCTCTCTTTGTGTTTTCTATTTTGTTTAAGCTAACAGAATGTTAAATTGACTAAATCTAATAAAGGAAGCATGTTGATTATTATTACAAAAATTATAATTTTCTCTTTGACAGTTTTTCACATCAGTTTTAGCTGATGGTCTTTCAGTGAAGTTTGAGTGACAGCAAGTTTTCTTAAATCTCCAGGACTCTTCTCAGTAGTTTGGATGGCCTCCAGTCGTCCTTATATTTACAAGTACTAATCCTTTGGTGACTCCACCAAGAGCACTAATCTCAATTGGTATAATTGTCACTTTCCTGTTCCACAGTTTTTTCAATTCCCTTCCAAGGTCGAGGTATTTTTCCTTCTTTTAATTTCCTTTTAATTTTACTCTACAATTTTGCAAGTTCTTTCTTTTTTGTTGATTTCTTTAAGGTCGGATTGTCAGGCCTAGATCCGTTTGTATGTCAAAATCCCATAGGAATTTCTGTGTCTCATTCTCTAGGACTGAGATTTGCATATACCATTTGTTTGTATGGTCGAATCTAAATTTCTTGCACAATTCTCAGTGGATCGTCTTACAACATTAAGTACTGGTGGGCTTTCACTGGAGTCTGAGAGACTTGAAATCTCTTCAGGTCTCCAGGATTCGTCTCAGTATTTTTGCTGGTCGTATCAATGCTGTTGTCTAAATGGTTTCTATTCTCCTACTGATTTTCAGTTCTTGCAGTCTCTTCTGCAGGCCCCAGAAAACCGGTCTGCGCGCACCAGCTATAATGGTATTACTTTAAGACTCATGTTCTAGAGCCTTTTTCGTTCTCAGGCAAGGTTGACGTACTTTTCTATCGTTTTGTTGTCTTTTAATCTTTATTTTGGGGTTTACTGGAAAGCAAAATTCACAAAATGGAAAATTCTTTTCTTTTTGTTGAATAACCCAAGGTCTAGTAATCTGACTGGGATTAGATGATCAGTCTGTATCCCAAAGTCCCAGAAAATTTGATAAGTCACGTCCTCTTGGACGGATTCTTGTTTGTGGATATACCATTTGTTAGTTTAGTAAAATTTCATTTTCTGGTAAATAACCTTTCCAACCGGTCATGCCTTGTCTTATATTCCTTTTATACTTGATTGAGGCATCCGTTTTTAATGAGATAAACCGTTTCATCATTTTCTCCACATAATTTACACTTGCTGCTCTGTTGCATATAATCAATTTTCGCTTTAATATAATTGGTCCTTATGGCGTTGTTTTGGGTTGTTATTAGATGAGATTCACTTTCATTCTAAAGGTTTCTCTTTCGAAACCATGTCCACATTTTCTCGTGTGCCATTTCGTTAGTTTATATCATGAGATATCCATACATATTTTTGTCTTCCCGTTTCATTTCCTTGTTTTAGTTGTTTTTCTATTGAATGTTATGTCAGGAAATATCGGGTGTTATGTCATAAAATATCCATATATATCTTTTTCTTCCCGATTCCTTTTCCTAGTTTTTGTTGTTTTTTTATCAGGTGTTATGTCATAAAATATCGGGTCTTATGTCATGAAATATCAATACATATCTTTTTCTCCCCGATTCCTTTTCCTAGTTTTTGTTGCTTTTCTATTGGGTATTATGACATGAAATATCGGGTGTTATGTAATGAAATATCCATACATATCTTTTTCGTCCCATTTCGATTTCCTAGTTTTTGTTGTTTTTTTCTATCTGGTCTTATATTTCCATTGCTGTTACTGGCTGCTGACATTTGTCTCCAATCTATTTAATGTAGCCCTCGTGTCCTGTTATTGATGCGTATATGCATACATAAATGCTGGCGGGTCATATTCTTGCTTCTTTTATTGATACATATTGTCTGTCTGTGCAAATTCTCTTGATATAAGGACTGGTGCATCATCATTAGCTTTCTCGTCCTCTGGTTCATTTGTTTATGTTCTTCCCTTTTCCATTTCAAGAATGGTCTAGAGTATCTTATAAGAGGACAGCCTAAGTGTTTATTCCTTTTATGAGGTTCCTGCTGCAGAGCTCGGTGGTTATTTTTTCTTTCATCTCTGCTTTTTTGGTGATGTCCTCTTCCAATACACCGAAGCATTTGTCGATTTCTTTTTCTGCAATCATTCTGATTCATTCCTGGTTTGGCAGTTATATTCATCTCTTTGTGAAACTTTTCTCATTTTTTATTATAAGCTTAGCACATTTTCCAATACCAAATTAATTCTCAAGTTTCTTTTAATTCTTTTCAAATAGCTTGATGTCGTCAATCTACATAAGGCAATTCAATTTTTCTTTTGATTTTATAAATTTTTTTAGCCTCCACTATGTAATTGAGTGACATCATTACTATTATAAATACTAGTCGCGAGTAAGAATCTCCCAGGGATATGCTTTTCTGGATTTTTACCTGCTGTTAATTCCGCCTTGCAGTTTTTCATGGCTTTCGTGATCAAGTTGATGCTTTTCGATGATATTTTTACATTTTCTGATATTTTATTATCCAAGTTTGCGAGATCATAGAATAGGGCTTTCTTTAGTCAATCCATGACATGATTATGCTTTTCCTCCTCGTCTCAGTTTCCTTGAAGATGTGATTATTTGTGTGTAGTAGGTCACAGTTCCTTTTGTTCCACTGCGGCATCCTTTCTGTTTTTTTTCAGGAAATAGTCTACGTTACTGAGGATTATTCTTTTTTGGAGGTCTTCCTGGATCAGTGTGGTTCTCCACTTTGTTATTTATTCGGTCATATTTGCTTTTACTAGTTATGTGCCCAGTTGTAGACTCTGTCAGTCATGGATAGGCGTGAATCCATGCATGTCATGACATTCTGCCATTTTCTGTTTCGAGACTTTCTTGAATGTTGCTCTTAATGACTCCAGGCAATTATAAGTTCCAGGTCGTTATTATTTCTTATCAGAGTGTCCAAATCTTTTTATCATCAAGGGTTTTCGGACTATTGTCTTCATCTTTATTGTTAATCCCACAACGTTTCGGCCGATATGTCCTCCGGCCTCGTTATGGAAATAACAAAAAAGGTGAAGACAATAGTCCGAAAACCCTTAATGATAAAATCACTAAGCTTTGTCACAGAAATTTTGACAACTAATGTCAAAATCTTTTTCTTTTTCTTCTTTTTGCAAACAGCTTGATCTCGTCGATTTACATGAGGGGATTGATCTTCTTTTTTTTACAATTAAGTAAATTAGTAGTCCTCAGAATATTTTCAAAATAAGTGATTGAGTGAGATCTTTGCTAATATAATTAATTATGGTGAGAGTGCATCTCCCTGGAAAATACGTCTCTGGGTTTTTATTTATGAAAAAAAAATTCCCTCCTGCTGTCAATTTCATATTCTAGTTTTTATGGCTTGTGTGAAGAGTTTTATGACGTTGTCTGATATCTTGTACTTTTAGACAGTCTATTATCTCATTTGCTTGACCTTATTGTAGGCTTTGAGGTCGTCAATTCACACCATGACTCTATCTTTTTGCCTCGTTTTACTTTCCTTGAGGATGTGTTAATCAATATGCAGTACATCACCCGTTTCTCTGGTTCACTTGTGGTATCCTTTGTGTTTTTTCGGGAATTAATCCGCAGCTGATTCGTGAGATCTCCTCCCTAATCGGGGCTGTTTGAATTTCCACATCATCGTTAGACATGTTATCAGTATATATGTGCTATGAATGTTTCTTTTTGGGAAGTCTTTCTGAATCAGGGTGGTCTTTCCTTTAGTCATCCATTCGGGTATATATGTTTCTTCTAAGCATCTTCTCAGTTCACGAGCCAGTCTGTCGCGGATGGACATAAATTATAAAACCAAAATCCATTTACGTCATCATGGACAGGCGCTTACTAATTCGGTACTTTTTGCAATGTTGCTCTGAGCGATTGCAGGTGTATTTCCGCCTCAGGGTTTTCTTCGGATTCGAATTATTTTTTTTTCATTTTATTTATCCATTTAGTCATTTTGCTTCCATATTTTACTCCAAAAATAAGTTGGCTTCTTTTATCGCCGGTTATTGATTTGCCCTCGTGCATTCTCCACTCACTCTTTAGTAAAATTTTCTTTCTTTATTTTTGAAAGACCTGTTTTAGTTGTATTGATTAATCCTGGCACGGTATCTTTTAAGTCTCCCTTCTTTCGCCAATATCTTTTTATTTATCTCTTCAAGACACATTGTCAGCTTTCTATGTTGTTTTGTTTTGGTCTTTTCATCCTAACTAATCCTCGCGTGTTTTTCTCCTTCCTTAGCATCTTCGCTTGTACTTTCTTCAGCTTTCTTATTGTCTAATTCACAATTTTTTCAGTTTTTGTATTTCTCTTCGGGTTCCTTACGGGAGACACTAATATTATCACAGGTTAGTTCGCTCCAATGTAATTAGCTCAATTAGTTCAGTGATGTTGCATGTTGAGGTATTTCGTAATTATTTATTTAACTTTTGGTTTTCTGAGGGGTGGTTATGTAGTTTTGTTTTCAGTCATTATTTTCTTTATTAAATCTACATTTATGTTGTCTTCTGGTGTAAAGGTTTATTTTGTGATAATGGAGCGTGTGCTGTTTCGGATTTTAGTATTTTCAGTTTAATTTCGGGTAGGAGGGTCTTCTTTTCCAGCTTTTAGTATTTGATCCCGGTTGGGAAGTTTTAAAATTATATTCCCTAATTAATTGTTGTTATATTTCAAGTATCTTTTGGTCAGTAAACGAACCTTTCTTTAAAAATCGTTCTTGCTTTTCAGCAAGTGTTTGGTTTGTATTAAATCTAGCGGATTCAACCCAAATTTTTATCATTCTTTTTCTATATCCTTGTTAGATTGATCTTAAGATAAAAGTAAATCACACTTGTCTTCCTTTGTCCATTTTTTCCTTTAGTGTTTCTAATTTGATTGATTATTTTGGTCGTTGTTTGTGTGCCCTCAATTAGTACCGCTATCAGAATACTGACCGAGCCCCTAATGTCGGCAATCAAGGTAGCACCTACTGATCATGACTCCCAGACCTGTTGTCTGGGTACCACGTTGAATAAAATTTTGGCTTGTCAGTTTTGATATTGCGGCTATAACAGACCCAGGAGTGTATTTATTATCTCTACTCCTGCACAGATGTGACCAGATACTCTTAAACAGACGAGGACACTAAAAAGGTCAAAATAAAATAAAATGGAATAAAATAAAACCGCTGTATATTTGCTAAGTTTTAATTTAAAGTTCAACAGTTAATTTCGTTTTTTGAAAACTATCTATTTTATATTCGCTATTTCAACTGTGTCATGGAGTTTAGGTTGGCTTATAAAACAAAGCCGCCGCAGGAATTGGCCCCTATGTCAATGCACACAACACTGAATATATGTGTTACAACAAAACAGGTGACAATGCCACACTAGACGGAACCTCTCTGAAACTAGTAGACAAATTCATCTGCCTATGAAGCAGCATCTCATCAACCGAAAAAGACATCGACACACGACTAACGAAAGCATGGGCAGCTATCGATAGGCTCTCGATCATATGGAAATCAGACCTGACCGATAAAATGAAACGCAGTTTCTTCCGTACAGCGGTCGTATCGATACTGCTGCATAGATGCACTACTTGGACGCTAACTAAACGGCTGAAGAAGAAGCTAGACGGCAATTACACAAGAATGTTGAGAGCAATATTGAACAAGTCCTGGCGACAACACCCCACAAGACACCAACTATACGGCCACTTGCCTCCCATTACGAAAACTATACAAGTTAGACGAACCAGACACTCAGGACACTGCTGGAGAAGCAAGTACGAACTCATCAGTGATGTACTCCTATGGACCCCCGCACATGGCAAAGCAAAAGCAGGACGACCAGCTCGAACATACATACAGCAACTATGTGAGGATACGGGATGTAACCCTGAAGACCTGCCAAAAGCGATGAATGATAGGGAGAAGTAGCGCGAGAGGGTCAGGGATATATGTACTGGCGGCGTGACATGATGATTATGATGATGATAACACAATGTCTTTTTGGAGGTGCCCGTGATGTAATGGATATCGTCGTAGGAAATGGACACAGCGACACGAGTTCAAACCCTGGACGAGACTGTTTGCATTTCACATAGCACTGATACCCTTGGGAAAGGTATGAATCTAATTATTCTCCCTCCAACTATGGGTTAAATAGTAGGACAGACTAAGTTCTTTAGCCTTGGTGAGGCAACTAGTCTAGGAGAAGGAAAACTCTGAATTCAAACCTATTAAACTCCACTTAAAAAATTGACCTTGTGTCATATCCTGCCCGAGTGGAGGGGTAAGTAAATATGTATAACGCAAAGTCTTTAGTTATTTTAACCGGAGCAATTTTGTGGTATTCATTTGTTTTTATCTTTGCTCAGCTTCTCAATTTTGCTACATTGCTTACACTATCCCTATCTGCTAGTAATTATCTGCATTCTGTCAAAAGTATTCTAGTTTTGTTGCTTGGAAAAGGGGAAAAGAAATTCCTATTGGTACCAATATTATTTTCATTTTAACTTTCTTGTTTCCATCTTTTCCCTCAAAACTTATACAAAGCTTTCATTTAAAATTTAAAAAACAAAGCATTAAATTACAAAGCTTTCATTTAAAATTTAAAAAACAAAGCATTAAATTACAAAGCTTTCATTTAAAATTTAAAAAACAAAGCATTAAATTACAAAGCTTTCATTTAAAATTTAAAAAACAAAGCATTAAATTACAAAGCTTTCATTTAAAATTTAAAAAACAAAGCATTAAATTACAAAGCTTTCATTTAAAATTTAAAAAACAAAGCATTAAATTACAAAGCTTTCATTTAAAATTTAAAAAACAAAGCATTAAATTACAAAGCTTTCATTTAAAATTTAAAAAACAAAGCATTAAATTTTACTTCGATAGTACAGTAGATAATTATAAAACATTTACAAACCGGCAACATTGTTCAGCATTTCAAGTAAGAGATTAAAGTATAAGCCAGATTTACTTTTTTTCATTTCATTCCATGTCCATTGCTTCTATTTTCCTCTGAGTGACAGGATATTTCTAATGTTTTCGTCAAACTAATTTTAGTGACTTGACTTTGGAAGTGGGATAGGACCCTTTTTTTCTAAGCAATATTATCTTCCTTTTTTTTATTTTATATAACTCCTTGTGAGTTTTTCACACCATCGTGAACTGATGGTCTTATTTTATTGTCATTATTTTACTATTTTAGGAAATTTTCAAACCAGCGTTAATAATGCTGTAGTGTGAATAGTTTCCACTCGTCCTCTGATTTCTAAGTCTTCAAGTCCCTTTTACAAGCTTTGGGGTTGGTTCCCAGCGACCAATTACACCATCAACTTCGTTTTCCATAATTTTTAGTTCTCTATGAAGTGTTATATATTGGCTCCGGCCTAGCTGTCAAAATAAGAAATGCACCTGTCTAAATAACAGGTGCATCCGGTCGAAGATATCGGGGGATAACCTTGACTGCTTTGTTTTTAATTTTACTTTCTTTGTTTTTTAATTTTGCTTTATTTTAATTTTACTCTGAGGTCGGCTCGGACAGCAAATTCTTCTTCTTCTTCTTCTTCTTCTTCTTCTTCTTCTTCTTCTTCTTCTTCTTCTTCTTCTTCTTCTTCTTCTTCTTCTTCTTCTTCTTCTCTGTCAGAGTGACTGGAAGCATTCTCAAGTCTCCTAGACTCTTCTAAGAATTCTAGGAGATCTTCGTAGTGGTGTGGTCTGGCTAGTCTCGATTCTTCTCCTGATGTACAGCTTTTCAAGTCTTTTTGCCATGCTTTTTGGAACCGTTTTAAGTGATCTACTTACAATTGCTATTAGCATCACCAACATGTTTTAGATCTTCTTCAGTTCTCTGCAAAGTTTCATGAATTCGTCTATCGTTTCGCTATTATTTTCCATCTGTTGTTGACTGGATCGGCCGAATCCTCGGTAGGATAATTTATTTTTTCTTGTTGTTTAACACTAAATCTGACCATCTGAGCGATACTTAGTGATTTCTTTGTATCACAAAGTTCCAAAGAACCTTATCAGTCCCCTTTCCTAAGAAATATACTGGTTTGTGCATATACCAATTGGTCTAATTTTATTCTCTTGCACTATTTCCACATGATTTCCTTTTCTACCCATTCATATCTACTGTTTAGTTTCTTTTTGCTCCACGTTGCTGCATTCGCTTATAATGTTTCATCTTTGTCACCATATTTCGTATTCTTCGGCGTATTATCAATTTTTACTTCGGCGTAATTGTTTATGGCATTTTTGTTCTCTTCTTAAAAGGGATCCAGTTTCTTTTTTGAGGTTTCCCTTCTGAGCCATGTTCAAGTTATCTTCAATGAAATTACCTTAGTTTTATGCTCGAACTATCCATACATTTGTTTTTTTTTCTATTTTTATTCTATAGATGATTGTTTTTATCATTATTATTATCATTTAATATTTCCTCTGTTTTAGTAAACCTTAGGCATCTGAGATAAAATGTCGTCAGAGCAACCTCTCCAATAATAGCAAAAGTTAGAAGAAACTGAGGACAAGATAAGGAATTCAGTTTAATGATTGCTGAGTGCAACAAAACAATAATCGGGCTGGAAATGAGATCAACAGAAACGTAGAGGTGAAACTACAAAGATAAGGAATGTTGTCCGAATGATTGACAGAATGATTACACCTTATCAACAAACCACTCAACTTGTCAGTTTTGTTCACTTTCACTTTCATTTCTCTGAAATTGTAAACTTAATTTTTATCTGAACTTGAACTAACCATTGCACTCTTTATAATTTTTTTTATTATTTAGATTTACATATTTTTTCAAAAATGGCCACCATTGTCCGAGTTTTTGCAAGTTTTTACCAACTGCAAGGAGGAAATACAAAGAGAGACAACTTGTTTATGGCATCAGTAAAAATGGAAATTAAAGCAAGATTTATATAAGATGCATTGATTTTAACGGCATGTCAATTCGTCAGTGGTTATTTTATGCTTGATTCGTCCATTGGCATAACTTTAGAGTGTTCGCCATAGGGTTCAGTACCAGCTCAAGTCATACCAAAGACACATAAATAGTACTTTATGTTTCCTTGCTTAGAAATCAGCATTATAAGGCACGAATCAAGGGTAAGTGGAGCAATTCAGGTAGAGGAGTAATAGCTATAGAAAAGAGAGCCTTTGGGTTGCTCTCAACTATGGTCGGCCGTCTTAGCTTACTTATTTTATGTTTGATTATTTGGCTTGGTTTGGTTTTATGGCATATCAACAAATGCAGCTTATTTAACGCCGAATCAATTTTTTATACATTTAAACAGTTCTATTTGAAACAATTCAGTTTAGCAAAAGTACACTATTTAAATGTCAAAAACAGATTTATTTCAAGCCATTCAGCTTAATATAAGTTCAGATTTTTGTTTACACGCAGTTAAATGTAAAACTTCTATTTTAGCATAAATAGATTTTTTAGTTCTATTTAATCCGTAGATAGCAACCTATCAAGTGCTACCACTTCGGGCTTGAGCAGACCTGGGAACAATGGCAATGAAGGAGTACTCCGCAATCCCCAAAGCTCTAACATGACTGGAGCCATACCATCAGATTGTTTAGTTTTACATCCATGACACTCGTTAGGGGTATTTGACTCCTCTGCAGAGATGCAATCTGTGTATTCTACAGCCGTAGCCGACTGGGCCATCTTTTTTTTAAGCTTTGATTTTTGGGAATTACGTACAATGTACGTTTACTTGTTCATTTTTAGTATGTACAGAATTTTTAGAATAGGTTTAATACAGTGAGTTCTGAAGAGTTCTTTTTTTTAAACTCATTTATGTAAGTTCTACAAAAAGGACCCCTTTTTAGATCATGTCTCGTCAGAGAAAGACCGTGATACAAAGCAGTAGCGAGGAATAAGTCAAGGAACTTGTCGACAAAAGCGGTAGTGAGAAAGAAAAGAACAAGAAAACTTCCTTCACTTATTCCTCGCGACTGCTTGCTATCTCAGTGTTTCTCTGACGAGACATTAAAGAAAAAAAAAAAAGGATGATTTTTTAAGAACTCATAATATATGCTCTACTTAAAGTTGATTTAAATGTTTTTTCACACAGTTATAATATCAAATAAAAATAATTTTTACACGGATCTAATGGATCTATAGATTAAACCCTAAAATGTACTACTACGACAGGTCAGAGAAGATATGGAATTAATTACAAGAAAGAGGTACTCGACACCCATCAGAGCCCCACAACTTGTAATTCAAGACCAGATGCTGTATAGAGTCGTACCCAGGAAACCAGTTTCAAGAGGAGGTATTTTACAGCTCATCACTTGATTCGGTCAGTGTAATATCTGCACCACCGACTGAGTAACATTTTCTCTTTGAGAGATGCTTTGAAAATAATCTATCTTAGTGTATATAGCAATTTTTTTTTCACGGATTTGAAACTGAATTACAATTTTGTAAAACGTCGGCTTTTAATCAAACAAATTCTCTATATAATAACTAAGAAATAACTAAGAAAAGCTTATTAGAATTCGTCAATTCATATTAATGTGGAGCATATAAATCATAATGTAATGACTGATAATCACAGGAAGTCTATTAGATTTTAAGATAAAAGCATGAGGAATACAAATGAAAATGACTGAGTACTATTTTTATATTCGGAAATCGGAACACTATTTCGGAAAATGGATCTAAAAAGAATATGCTTATTGGACTCGAACCTGCAAAGTGCGAAGCTGTACACCTTTAGTGTGTTGAACGACATTTTAGCACGCCACTTGGCACTTCCTGCAACATTAAAACGCTATTTAACCGTGCGGATAGAGCTGAGGTCTTCGTTTACAACTGAGGAGAAAGAAGTCCGTTTAAAATCCTTTTAAATGGATTCGGACAATAGCGGATAATTCCTTCATTCAAGGCGGTCGAGATTTTGATTAAATTAATGGTATACTATCAATCTTGAGCACCAATGTGAAAAGACGTTAAGTGGCGGAAATAGCTTACTCCAGTAGATGAATTAAAAGCCCAATAATATATATATATATATATATATATATATATATATATATATATATATATATATATATATATGTAGGTGTGACATAGACATGTCAGCATATAATGTCATACAATCATAAACACACGCACAATTCTCTTGTTCTACTTCTTTATATATATATACATATATATGCGTGTGTATATGCGTGTGTATATGTGTGTGGGGGGTTCTAATGTTATATAAGTGTGTGGACATGTACGAGTGTCTGACTGTCAGTGATATATATATATATATATATATATATACATATATATATATATTGTACAGACACACAGTCTTTCTCTTATACACACACAGAGATGCATACACACACGTATATATATATATATATATATATATATATATATATATATATATATATATATATATATATATCTGTATAGAAAGATAGAGAAAGAAGCATGAATATATATATACTAATACACATATAAGCTCACATATATGAATATATTATATCGTTTTAGTAAATAATTCAAAGTGATTCGCTGTTGGCGTATTTTATACATTCTAGTATCATGTAATTATCAAAGTCTAAAGATTACCTCTCATCTGAAGTTTTAAGAGGAAAATATTCTACTTCTCCTGTCTCATCCATTTATTTCAATATTTCACACAATCATTCATGATTAAATATCAAGGATTATTTCAGTGCTAAATACTAAAATCACTTGACTTCTCTGTGGTAATAAGATGAGATAGGAAGTAAAATTAAATATCAATGTTCATTACTTCAGATTTTCATTAATTCTAGTTATAAGTATATCCTCTTGGCCAAAAATCTTTGACTACTAAATCTAACGTTTTCGGTTTCGGTTTTATTGCTTGATTCTCAGAGTATTTGAGTTCTTGATTTTTTCTTTAAATAAATTTTAGTCTTTACGAAATATTAAGTGTTTTGCTGAAGACCAATCTTAAAAGATTACTTTGGATAAGAAGACTTATGATTGATTCAGAAAGTGGAATGTAAGGCATTTTACTCAATTCAATATGGGAAAATTAAAGACTCGTAATTGCATATGGGTCTTTTAACCCGAATTAAATAACGTGAATATTTGATTAAATTCTGTGTTCAATTGTGTTTCGTAGGATTGCATTTGAGAGAAAAAAATCTGATGCCAGTTTTCTTAAATGTATTGAAGTACATTGAAAGGCAACTAGAATAAATTATTAAAGGAAAAAAATGAAATAAAATATCTGAAAAGGATTATATTTTCAAGTTTTCTATTGTTTGCTATATCATCAAATATCTGCTTAAAGAACGTTCGTAAAATTAATGTGTATCATGTTTCATTTCATAAAGTTTTATTTTCATTCATCTTAAATTGTAATGAGAAATAGTCTCGCTTAACCTTCAACAATTGTAATTCTACATTAAAGATGGATTTAAAGAACTCTTTTTTTCTGACTTAACCACAGTTTTTCAGTCTTCTCATCCTTCAAAGGATAAAAAGTTTATGATCCAGCCTGTGCATCCGAAATATTAGGATTAAATACATGACATATTGGCCACCACTTAAGAATTAAAAACAAACACATAAGCGACGTTTTTTATAGACTGGAACAGGTAGACACAACAGTGTGAACTGAACAGCGAAACTTACATTCATCAGCTCTGTACTGACACTAGAGGATTACCAAGAACTCTGGTCGAAAGGGCCAGAGAGAGAGAGAGAGAGAGAGAGAGAGAGAGAGAGAGAGAGAGAGAGAGAGAGAGAGAGAGAGAGTGTGTGTGTGTGTCAAAGAAATTGCTGTCGGCTCCACTTGACGATGATGATGATCTTATAGCACTATGTAATACTAAAATACTAGACGGTGATTAAGTGAAATTTGACTAACTTATCAGTACTGATATAATCTTTTCAAACTGTTATACATGTATCATTGGAAAAGTATCGAGATTGGTGCAGTATTTGCCTCGACAGAAAGTAACAATGAATGAAACGTTAATTTCCTTTTCAAAAGAGTTTGATTGGCATTCAACATTTTTAGTCAATCGAATTTTCTTTTGCTTACAGAAACTCTTACTCTTCTCTTTTGATATCGCTTACAGAAACTCTTATCTTTTGATATCGTAATAAACTGTGCCAAGACATTTTTGTTTGTTTTGTTTTTAATAGTATATAAACCTTCAAATCCTGGACGAGTTCAAATCCTGGACGAGACTGATTGCATTTCACATAGCACTAATACCCTTGGGAAAGGTATGAATCCAATTATTCTCCCTCCAGCTATGGGTAAATAGTTCGACAGACTAGGTTCTTCAGCCTTGGTTAGGCAACTAGTCTAGGAGAAGGAAAACTCTGAATTAAAACCTGTTAAACTCCGCTTAAAAATTGACCTTGTGTCATATCCTGCCCGAGCGGAGGGGTTGGTAAATAGTATATAAACCTTCTTGTGTTATTTAATGCCAAATCAATCCTTCTAGAAGAACAGTAGTGGTACTACTAAGCCCATAGCTGGAAGGATAAGGGGGCTCATACCTTTCCCAAGAGCATTGGCCTGAAAGTGAACGTAATAGCCCGACTGGAGTTCGAACTCTCTTACTATGATTCTGTAGTCTAGCTCTTTAACCATTATGCCCCGAGGACACCGCCCCCAGTGAGACATTTAAAAAAATATTACCCACATACACAAATCTTATTTTTGACATGAATTTTCAGTTCGAGAAATAAGTTGCATCCAGCCAGATATGGTTGGCACGGAAAATACCACATTTACATTTCACCCAAAACTATTCCGAAAGAGCATCGAGAATTGCCACTGACACATCTAATCTATGTATAGACGTTTTGAAACCAGAATTGATCACTTAATCATTGTTTTTTTAAATCTTACTTTTAAAAAAGGTAGATATTTACTTTGGCTACTTTTTCATCATTACTCATTTAACTTTAGAAGTCCTGAAAAATAAACTCTTTTATAATGTAGCGTATTTTAAGATAGGTATTAAGCATGTCATTTAATAGCAAGTAATCATATATGTGTTTTAACGAGTTTTCAGCAAATAAGATTACTTTATTGATTTCCAATGTTGTTTGCCTATCATATATTGCTGTAGAGGAAAACTAAATGCAACAGAATATCTCTAATGTATACATGTGTTACAACCAAACAGGTGACATTTCCACACTAGACGGAGCCTCTCTGAAACTAGAAGACAAATTCACCTACCTTGGAAGCAGCATCTCATCAACCGAAAAAGACATCGACACACGACTAACGAAAGCATGGACAGCTATCGATAGGCTCTCGATCATATGGAAATCAGACCTGACCGATAAAATGAAACGCAGTTTCTTCCGTACAGCGGTCGTATCGATACTGCTGTATGGATGCACTACTTGGACGCTAACTAAACGGCTGAAGAAGAAGCTAGACGGCAATTACACAAGAATGTTGAGAGCAATATTGAACAAGTCCTGGCAGCAACACCCCACTAGGCACTAACTATACGGTCACCTCCCATAACGAAAACTATACAAGTTGGACGAACCAGACACGCAGGACACTGCTGGAGAAGCAAGGACAAACTCATCAGTGATGGACCCCCGCACATGGACAAACAAAAGCAGGACGACCAGCTCGAACATACATACAGAAGCTATGTGAGGATACGGGATGTAGCTCTGAAGACCTGCCAGAAGCGATAAATGCTTGAGAGAAGTGGCGAGAGAGGGATATCCGTGCTAGCGGCGCGACATGATGATGTTGATGATGATCTTGAGGTATATTTCCAAAGAAATTGGGCTCCTATTTGCAATCAAATTTAGTTTCATTCTATTCCAATGATAGGAAATGGAATCGGTGATCCAAGTTCAAATTCTGGACATATCAGCTTGTGTTTTATTTTGCAAAAAATCCCTTGAGAAAGGCGTGCATCTATCTCTTCTCCCTCCAGGTGTAAGTAAATAATAGGGCTGACTGCGATCTTCAACCTGGGCAAAGTTAACCAGTGTAGGAGAAGGAAAACTCTTTGAAGCTATCTGTACTCTACTTAAAAATTGACTTCGTGCCATATTCTGCTCGTAGTAGAAGAGTTACGGAAATACATTCATCAATATGTAAGTTATTCTAACCTAGCGTGAGGTCAAATTTCTTGCGCTAGCAAAGTAGTTCCAAATTATTATATACTGATATTCTCAGTGGGGGTGCCCCTGGTGTAATGGTTATCGTCGTAGGAAATGGACACAACAACACGAGTTCAAAATCCTGGGCGAGACTGTTTGCATTTCACCTAGCACTAATACCCTTGGGAAAGGTATGAATCCAGTTATTCTCCCTCTATCTATGGGTAAATCATAGGGCAGACTGGGTTCTTCAGCCTTGGTGAGGCAACTAGTCTAGGAGATGGAAAACTCTGAATTCAAACCTGTTAAACTCCGCTTAAAAAATTGACCTTGTGTCATATCCTGCCCGAGCGGAGGGGTAAGTAAATATGTATACAGTTATTCTCTGCTAGATATTTACTTCTATCACGTGTGTTATCTTTGCAAGGAACAAAAAGTCGATCTATATTATAGAGAAGAAGGCTCAAGTGGTACAACGTCAAGAATTATAAAAACTTGCATTAAATAATCTTAAGTTCGGATGTAAAAAACAGACCTCGTGATTTAAGATATTTCTCGACCAATCGCTGATTTTTCTTAAGAACTCGAGAAAAATTCCAGTGATCTGCCTAGATTATATTTAAGGATATCAAATTGCCAAATTAAGATAGATAAAGACCATCTTTCGAGAAGGCAATTAATCTCAATTGCTCCGAGGTAGAGGAATTGAGACAGAGGCGTAAATAGAAAAAGGAAATGTACAGATAACCAAGAAGACGAATCGTGTATATTCAATTTACTTTCACTTCTATACAGGTCAACATTTATTTTCTGTTGACTTCCGAACTTTCTTCTTCCAAGATTTATTATTTCTATGAAAACGTCTACTAATGAACAAGTAATCAAATAAAATACCTTGAATAATTTGTACGTCGGATCTATTCACACAAACAGAGCGTCGTATAAAATGTATAAAAGTTGAAGTATACTTTATTTTCAAACCTTATTCATTTTTAGCAATAAAGTTGTACTTATTACATTGACATATAATTTCATCTAAAAATGTTTACTCTGACATTAATTAATTTGTAGTAGATCTGTATACGCCACAGAGACTGGAGTGCTAATAACGATTATTGTCTTTGAAAAAAGAACTCGATTAGCCACATTCAAAAATCGGTGCGGTGATTTGGGTTTCAATTTCATGCTAATGCTCTTGAGATAGATATGAGACACTGTCTTCTTCTCTAAGGTAGGGGTAAATTGTAGGGCAGACTTGATTCTTAAGAATTTGTAAGTTAACCAATCAAGGAGAAGGAAAAAGCTTTGAAGTCTAAACCAAAAGGCAAGTGACTAGCAGATCCACCTCGCTAAAATCTACTTGCTACGAAACCGCTATTCCGTGAAAGACATTGTGTGGCTAACGTTCTGAAGGGTGTAAAATATTTACTATGTGCCTTAGACCAGGGTTGGGAAAACTGCGCTCCGTGGGTCACGGGTTGCCCGTTAGACTGTTCTGAGCGACCCGAGGGAACCTTTAAAATAAAAAATAAACCCTTGCACATGAATCGAGACTAAAGATTTCAGAAATAAAAGTAATATTCTTTTGATTCTAAAAGATGCGGCCATTTAATAATTCATTACCCAGTAATGTGGTCCTCCAACCAAAACGTTTGCCCTCCCCAGCCAAGACGACAATCAGGATAATTAAAGTTGGCACAATGGATTTCTTCATTATTACACACGCCAGAAGATTTTATGTTTTTTTGAAATAATTAAAAAAAAAAGAAGATAATTATCAGATTTCTTTTAGATAAAATATTTTTGCAGCAGAAATTATTTTGAATTTCGTGGTTTTTTATTTTACATTTTATTTCTTTTGATTGATTGTAATATTTATTTATTGATTGATTTATTTATTGATTGATTTTAACGTAATGTGAACCTTTCTAGAGTTATTTTTCCTACATTTTAGGGGATTACTTTTATTGTACGTTCATATTTACATTCTTTGTGTAGTTTTTACTCAAGAGGTTTTAGCACATGGTCCAATTTAATTGGAATCATTTTTAAACTGCTCAACTTGATCCATAGATAGGGCCGTTACACGTACAACCACTCAAGGACAGAGTAGATCTGGGAAAAATGTAAATGAATGGATACTTCACAATTTCCAGATCTCTATAACTGGAACCTCACCATCAGAAATATTACTCTCAGGTCTACTCTAAACTATGGTGGTAGTACCTGGTAGCGTCCAAATTTATGGGCTGAATAGAACTGATGAATCATTTAACCGTGTGCAAACAAATGACTGATGATTAATTGAATTTTTAATTTTGTAGACCAATACTTGAAATCATTTAACTGGGTGCACGTAAAACTATCAATGTTAGAACAGAAAACTTGAAACCATTTTACTGTGTGGAAACAAATGAGCTTTGGCTTATTTAAAATGTTACCCACAAACAATTCATTTAAAACACTATTTAATAAATGTATAAACATGATTTGGGATTAAATAACTTACAAGGGTTGAAATACCCTAAAACCCAACCAAGCAAGCAAGTAACCTTAAGTGTGTGTGGTATGAATACTTTTTCTTTTTTCTTTTATATCATTTTTTCCGAAATGATTCAGTCTTGTAGATGATGTGCAAAAAACGGTCGAAATCTGAATTTCTTTCTTTTGTGCATTTTTTATGAAATAATAATAAAATTTGTAAAATCTAAGTTGATATTTGTAAAATATGGAAATCAGTATAACTGTCAAAAAGTGCTTTAATTTGTGGTTTAACAAGAAATATTTCAGCTATGCTGACTCTTATTCGAAAAAAAGGATTTAATAATTTCAAAATAAGACAAATGAAAGTGACGAAAAAAGAAATATATATTCAAAATGGTGCATAATTAAATCCGTAGCAACATTCGTTCGTGGGAAGCCCTCGTAGAATACTGATTAACGTGTTGGCATTGTAACATCTAAGTAAGCGAGGTCGAAATCTAGTCATGCTATTACATTTACTTGTGAGGAAATTATGAACTACGTAATCTACTAGCTATGGGTTAATGGATATTAAATAACGCGCACGGAGGTTGATATGCCATTAAACAAACCGAACAAAACCCCGTCCTTCTTAAAAATTCATTATAGAACAAAACAAAATTTTACCCTTCTGAAAACACGAATACATGCAAAAATGGTGGTGTTCGTGGTAAATTAGTTATCGTCGAAAGAAATGGACGCAGTGAGCCGATTTTGAACCCTTGATTAGTCTGTTTGCAGTTCACATAGCGCTAATATCTTTGAGAAAGTTATTAATTCAATAATTTTTTCTCCACTTATAGATAAATAATAGAACAGACTAGGCTCTTTAACCTTTAGATGGCAGCTATTATTGAAGAAGGATTACTCTGAATTCAAACCTGTTAAACCCTGGCAAAAATTACTTTGTGGCGCATACAGTTCCCGCAGAGGGGTTGATAAATACATACATTCAAAATTCATTGCGAATAGAATAACTGTTCGAATTATTCTGTTATTTACTCAAAAGGAAGTTGAACCCAATTAAGAATATTCATGGGTTTTCTTTAAAATCTCACGTGGGTGCAGCCATTAATGAATTATTTAACAACTCTGAAAAGTTAAATGAAAAGGAGACATTGACAGAGTATAAAAAGTGACACAAAGCGGTTAAGCGAATTGTCAATTTATCAGGATCATTTTAGATTTGTCGATTTGAGAAAGATTTCAATTCAGTGTCGAATCAATCTTTATTACATCAAATTTCATGTTACAATTAGCTTCCTAAACTCACTGGCGAGCGAGAATGCGAGGAAAAATTTCAATCAACGTTTAATTTTAAACACAAATCTTATTTAAACAGGGTTATCACTTTTTTTTGCTTTTTGTTCAGTGAATAAAAATTTTTCCCTTAGTTAATTTAGTTTTGCTGAAATAATTGCTTGGTTACGTTAAAAATTTTTGTTTCTGGGGCTTCCTAGTCAGCAAAAATCAGAAATTATCTTATGTCAAGCTAGAAAAATAATTCTGCATTAGTCGGAAAGCGTAGCCATTAATTATATCACGCGATTAACATAGATATACCGCAATGGGTATTTAAAAAGAACTTAAAACATTACTTTTTACTTGGAAGAAGCTGATTGCATTTCACTTCATGCTAATCCCCTCTTCTCCCTCCAGTTATGGGGAAAATAGAAGGTTAGATTGTATCCTTAATAAGTCTAAAAGAAAGAAAAACTCTGAATTTAAAACCTGTAAAGATTTGCCCAAGAGAATCTGAGGTACTTTTTTGAATCATTCTTAAATCATCAACATCTATAAAATGTGTTTTATTCTGCGTAGGCCACGACCACAATAAAAATTGCCTTTATTGGTTGTCAAACGATTCACATCAGTATGTGAATTGTTGGGCAGTCATAAACTGAAATTGATGACCGATGACTCTGTTATTCCACATATATATACATATATATATATATATATATATATATGGAAAATTAGTCGATTATAATCAATGTTGACTTTTGTTTAAAAAAAGGCTCGTAAAGCTGCATTTCTGTGAGTGTATTTTTGCATATCTTGATCAGTCAGCACGTGATCTTTTAAAGATATCTTTGAGATTTGCCGGCGACAACATTTAAATTGCTGCCAGATATTTGAGCAATCAAAATCGAAAATAATTTAAGAAGAATTTTCCTGCATAGATTGGTAAAAATACATTTTTCAATCAAATAGAATAATACAAAAAATCAATATTTTAACTAATTTTGAACAGACCTGAATCTCATAAATAAACGAGGAAATATATAAACATTCAGTAGATTTATGGACCCATGCTCTTAGTGAATTTAATTTAATTTCAATATCTCTTAACTACTTTAAAATCAAAGGAAAATATTGGTCACATATATATGCTCGCATCTTCCTCTTCTGACGAATATCCTAACAGTAGCCGCTTACATATTCGCACGTAAGTAGACGTTTTCCCCTTCATCGTGACATAATCATACAAAGATCTTTTACACACAAAATATTATAAGTACTTGCTGTTTTTCAACGGATGGCGTTCCTAGAATACGATAAGTTTCCAGACTTTTTTTGTATGGGCATTTTAAATTGTCGTTGACTCTAGTGAATTCAGTATGTTATTGCTATACATATTATGAGAAGACTGACCAATTTCTATGATTTCAGTTTCAAATGAACAGCTACAGAAGGAATTGGAAAACACTCTACTAAAGCATGATTATCACAGCTGGTGAATTTAAAAAATGCAATCTGACACTTTAGAAGAATGATATGCAATAAAATTCTGTTTTAAACTTGGAAAAAATGTCACAAAAACATATGGAATGCTTCATATTGATTTTGGAGCATCTTGCATGAATCGAGCATCTGTTTTTGAGTGGCATAGGAGATACAAGGAAGGCAGGGAGTCTATGAGGGATGATGAAAGGTGTGGGAAGAGTAAGGAAGCCAATCGACCAGAGTGGATTGACCAAAAGCTTAGGCTTAGGGTTAGGCTTACTATGTTGAGGTTTTAAGGGAGTTCAGGTAAAGATTCGGTCGGAAGAGGCCAGCACTCTTCAAATCTGGTCAGTGGCATTTCCACCAGGACAATACACCTGTCAACAACTCCATCCTTATCACAGACTATTTCACCAAGATTGGCATTTTTATGTCAAAGTGGTTATTAAATTCAATTGTTCTTGCTGTTGTAACAAAATGTTTTGACAAACGTCTGCCGGGACGGACATTTTTATTTATTTATTCTTTTAAGTTCAAATACCTTGTCGCCAGTGTTATGTCTGCCACCCGAAAATCTCGTCCCGTTCTCCCATATTCCCGAGAAAACTCAAGCAGTAGAGGGTCAAAAAGGGAGAAGGCAAAACCGCCTGAAACAGAAAAGGGTTTATCTCCCTTTGACCTTTAAATCGTCGTAACAGGCATCAAGACAGTTCCTCACCCTCCCTAGAGTTCAGACTTTGCTCCCTGTGACTTTTGGTTATTCGCAAAGCTCAAAGGCTGTCGTTATGAAACAATTGAGGAGATGAAAGAGGCTGTGACGAAGGTCATTGTCACGCTCACACAAGAGGGCTTCCATGGGGCCTTCCAGAAGTGGTTGAAACGGTATAGCAAGTGTATTGCAACCGGAGGGAATTACTTCGAACGGGACTAGATTTTCATTTGTGTACTATCAATAAAAGTGTCCATACGAAAAAAGTCTGGAAACTTATCGTATGCACCTCGTATGTGCATACATTTTCAGATGGTAACGCATCTATAAAGAAGTACTACAAGGAAGCTTGAAATTCAGTGTCACTTCGCCCAGGTATAAACAAATTTGTTTTTCATAGCGTTAATCATGTCGGATTTCGTGCCAAAGAAAGTGTATTAGCTGGAAATTTTACTGCACTACATTATTCAATAGAAATCTGCAGCTGAGGTCCACAGAATTCTTATTGAGACTGACGGAAACCATACTCCTTTGGAATCAATATACAGTGGTTGGTTTAGACACTTCGAAAAAAATGATTTTCATGTTGAATATTGAGAAAGCTTTGGTCCACCGAAAAAGTTAAAGAAGAAAAAAACTTGACGTATTACTTCATAAAGACACAGGTCAGGCACAAGCTAAATCTGCATACAGAATCATTAGTAGTTGGTCACACAACAGTTTTGATACATAAAAGAGCAAGTACATTGTTAGGTGAAGAACATCTGCTTCAATGATAGAAAAGGAAAGATGTTTGCATCGTATCGTGACCGGCGATGAATAGTGAATACACTACAATAAACTTAACCGTCGAAGATCATTGGGTAAGCACGGTCATACATCAACATCGGTGGTAAAGCCGAATATCCATGGTTCGAAATTTTGTTCTGCATTTTGTGGGATCAGCTGCGGGTAGTTTATTTTGAGCTGCTCAAATCGACAAAAACCATTACAGGAGATTGCTACAGACTTCAACTGATGCTTTTGAGCTGAGTATTAAAAAAAATGGTCGCTGACCGATCAGGGACAAACAAAGGGATTTTGCAACATGATAACGTTAGGTCACATTTTACAAAACGGAAGAAAACCTAATAGGAAGCGCTTAAATAAAAAGTCCTACCTTAACCGCTGTAATCAGCAGACATAGCTTGTTCCGATCGATGGCACATAGTCTGGGTGAGCAGCACAAAAAAGTAGTCAATTCGTGGTTAGCCTCAAAAGACGTGTCGTTTTTCCTACATGAAATTCAAATGCTGCCTGAGAGATGGGGAAAAGTTATAGCTAGCGATAGATAATACTTTCAGTGACATGTTTCTTACTAATTTTTGAAAATAAAACTTAACATTTGATGAAAAGTCAGCGAGAAATTATTCAAGATCTTGATATATAGACTTATGCACTAACTAATATTAACTTTTCTTCTATTTTTGAACAAGTTATTTTACTCAGTTCGAAGAAATAAATTTATCAAATTTGTAAATCAGTATTTTATTCAATCATTAAGACACTTTTCCGCTATATATATATATATATATATATATATATATATATATATATATATATATATATATAAGAATCTTTCAAAAATTATACGTCTTTCCAAGAAAAAGAACGTAACTGAACATTGTTAGTTGGTTAGTTGTGTTTTATGGCATATAAACCTTTTTATGCTATTAAATGCGAAACACTGTTTACATATATATATATATATATAATTTGTTAGCTCAGAGTTTAATGTTTTCTCATATTTCTATCGAACTCGAATGGTTTTGATAGCAAACTGATAAAATAGTTTCTAGTGTTGCTGTGAAAGAAAAATATTTCTATTCAACATTATTCGTTCGTTTGCCAACAGTTAAATGGTTTCTTCCATTGCTGTATGATACAATAATTTCAAACATCAGTAATTTCTTTGCCCATAGGTGAATGATTTCAAGTATCAACAAAACGATTAAATAGTTCTCTTTGGCCCATCTGTGGGATCCTAATTAGTACTACTTCCCCGAGTCATAGATGACCTAGGAATTATCGCAACAAAGAGGTAATCCACATTCCCCAACGCCCCAGAACTCAAATCGCACCATCAGACGTAGTTTAACGTTATATCCAAGACACTAAGGTATCCAAGTATTCCTATCCAACACAAAAAATTCTAGGTAACAATATTCATTATTTTTGATTCTGTTAACGTAATTCTTATAATTCAATTTAACATTAATCATTTGGCCTATAGATGGGACTCTAACTCGAACTGCTAGAGTGGACGTTATGATAATGAAGGAGTACACCACAGTCTCCAAATATCAAGAATCTGAGGCTCACCATCTGACGGTCAAGAGTCAAATGTTGAGCACTTATTGGTGGGTGGGGGTCTTACCCCACTACAGTGATGCAGTCGGTGTATTCTACTACCCAAGCTGACTGAGCAGGAACATTTTGGCTGTGGAAACACTTTATCACTTCTTATAAACAAGAAAAAATAATCCAGATTATTCTAGTTTTTGTATGAAATGCAGGTGTGCTACCACAATTAAAATGTTCAGCAATGGACTTCTTTCGGGATGAGGCTTAGAAATATATATATACAGGGATTGGACAAATTATAGAAACACCGGTAAATTTCAAAACAAATATATTTTAATTTGGTTTTCTGATTGCATCCCGGCTTCCAACTTTATGCAGGTCCCTTCTTACAGCTTACAAGGAAACTGGCTTTTCGAAATGGTCATTAAGCTCTGCTATAAATTTCGAATCTGTATTTTGGTGATCTTTTCAAACATTTCGCGTTAGAATCCGACGGTTCCTATCAGACAGTTTAACTTTCTTCTTGAGTTTTGCTTCGCTGAGGACATTTTTCCTTTTTTCTCAAATGCTGTCATAACTTTCGAGACAGTAGCCTTTGATAAACCAAACTATTCAGCCGTTTTTGTTACGTTAACATCCGGCATACGAGCACCAAAAATTTGCCCTTTTTTAATGCCTGACAGTGGACCCCTTCACATGGACAAGCAAAGGCAGCGCGACCAGCTAGAACCTACATACAACAGCACTGTGCCAGTACAGGATGTAGCTTTGAATACATGCCGGGAGCGATGGACGATAGAGAAGAGTAGCGGGAAAGGGTTAGGGAGATGTGCGCTGGCGGCGCGACATGATGATGATGATGATGATGATGATGAAAATCTTATAGATCTGCCATTTTAATGAATTTTTAGTAATTTCTTCTGATAGTGACTGTAAAAAACAATTTTAGTAAAATAAGGCGAGAAAAATTAATAATAAATCAAAAACCTAAAAATTTTACAAGAGTTTAAAAATTATGATTAAAAGATTCCTTGGATTTCCAGTATTTTGTCCAATATATATATATATATATATATATATACTAGAAATTATTCAATCCAGTAAATCTGGAAAGGGTATGATTCCAATCAGGACAAATAAAATATTAAAAAATAGAATATTAAATCTAAATAATCCTGGTAAAGAGTTCAATTTAAATAAAATCCACTGAGCAAATAATTAAAATAAAACAACAATCGGTCACATTAAGATAATAAGTTTATTTCCATCCTGTTAAGAGATGTGATATAAATCAATGCCCAGAAAAAATTAACAGGACTTCATCAGATCCAACGAGAAATGTAATTCCATTTCTAGTTGGATCTGATGAAGTCCTGTTAATTTTTTCTGGGCATTGATTTATATCACATCTCTTAACAGGAGGGAAATAAACTTATTATCTTAATGTGACCGATTGTCGTTTTTTTAATATATATATATATATATATATATATACGAGGTCAGTCGAAAAGTTCATAGATTGCTCAAAATGTACAGAAAAAATGAAAGAAAATATGATTTATTATCAACATAGTCCCCTTTATAGTTTAGATCTTGATATGATCTATCTAAAATTTCACATATTTTGATTTGTTTGTTTTTTATTTATTTTTGTTTGTATTATTCTTAACCATAAATGCGATCAATTCTTAGGCGATACTCTTAAAAGACGGAAATGCTTAATAAAGAAATAATTTCCAAGGAGACAGTAAATTGGATGAATATTTTCACAGAAATATTTTAAAAAGTAAATTTAAATGATAAAAATGTGTTTTAAATGCATTTTCAATTGATCACGTACTTTATGTGCGATTAAAATTGTATTATGATAATTGTATTTCGTCTAAGAAATCCAATGAAATATATTGTATTTTTTTAAGAAAGTTTTTGTTAAAATGTTCGTAATATTTTAGAAGCAGACAATATCACGGAGAAACTATTACTGATGAAGACTTGGCAGATGATCGATACCTTTTCCGGTTCAAAATAGGAGTAGTTCAGTTCAAAATGGGAATAGTTCATTTCAAATTGGGAATAGTTCCTTTCAAAATGGGAATAGTTCAGTTCAAAATGGAAAAATTATTATAAGTATAAATATAAAAAATATTTTATAAATTATTTTAGCAATAAAATTGTTAACATTTCATAATATTAAAAAATTCTTCAAGTTATTTATTTGAACACAACTTCTTCTAATCCTACGGCTGCAGGAATTTTAGATTGAATTCCAGCAATGAAACGATTGGATACTTCTGGTGTAACCCTTCCCAATTCTTCCTCAATTAATGAAGTCAAAGCTATTGCCCTTTGTTCAGTAACTGAAAAGCAATCTCTTCTCTCCATTGCAAGAATACGGACAATTTTAGCAGCCAATTCCTGCTTGATGTAAGCTTTGATTAAAGACCATACTTGTTCAATCGGATTAAACATTGGACGGTATGGTCCCAACCTAAGCACTTCACATCCTAGAAATTCTTCTTCACTAAAAACTTCTTCAATATTTGAGTGACATGGGGCATTGTCAATAACCATCACAACTGGACCCACATATTGTCTCTTTGCAGCTTTTTTATATTTATACTTATAATAATTTTTCCATTTTGAACTGAACTATTCCCATTTTGAACTGAACTGCTCCCATTTTGAACTGGTAAAGGTATAGTGAGTCTTGCAAATCTGCTCAATCCAATTAGATAAAAAAGATTCACGAAGATGGCGTAACCTCCTCAATAATGACGAGACGCTGAAATTAGTCGACCAGTTCACAGTAGCTATATCTCATTTACTAAAACCCATATCAGCAAAGAAATAGATTAAGCATGGGGTGCTATCCACTGTTTATAGACGAAGCTGTAGCTGTGATGTACCACCGTATGGATGCACCACTTGGATTATAAAGAAACAATTGGAAAAAAGATAGTCAGGATCTCCACAAAAATGTTATGTGCTGTTTTAAGCAAATCCTGGGAGCAGCATGGTATAAAGCAGCAACAGTGCGATCATTTGTCTTTCATCTCATAAATCATCGAAACAATTAAAAAATAAAAAAAAAACATGCTAGAAAATGATGGACGCACTCATGAGCGACGGTTTCCCATGGATACACTTATGTTGACCGACCAGCAAAAAGTTACATTCACCAGCACTGTACTGATGATATATATATATATATATATATATATAGAGAGAGAGAGAGTCCGTGCTGTCAGAATGTTTTAATCATTATGATGATGATGATGGTGGTGGTGGTGATGATGATGATGTATCACTTATATTTTACAGGCTATACTTTATATCATTCTCGAAAAGAAACAGTAAACCCGAGAATTGTTTAGTCAAGACAAGTCTTTATTTCCATTTTAATATAAAAATGGAAGGCACGAGGCCTTGGTTAAACAAGTCATAAGAGGGCCAATCCACGCCGTTGATTTTTCTTCAATTACTCAAAGAAAATAAAATCATTATTGTGAAATATCTGACTCATTTATTATTAAAATCGTACAATGAACTTTCTTTCAGAATATCTTTATTTAAATTTCGTTAATCGTTATGTCCGTATTTTGATTTTTAATCAGTTTTGTTTTAAAACTTCATATTTTTCTTTTCTCTTTATTTTGAATATTTTTCTGTGACTCTTTTTGTTTTTGTTTTACATCACTTCTTAAAATGCATTGTTTCATTCTTTATTTCATTTTTCTCCGTTTAGCTAATTCCTTTAAGAAATGCTCGAGAAATAAAGAAAAAGCAATATAACATCAAAAATAAAAAAAAGGAAAAAAATTAGCTTCTGCAATGTAATTTTAAAAATTTTAAAGAAATCATAGCTCCCCATTCCAAACTGTCTTTATTCAATGAAACCTGTTCCAAAATAAGCCGAACCGCGAAAATTCTCTCTCTCTCTCTCTCTCTCTCTCTCTCTCTCTCTCACACACACATACATACACACACACACACAACCTCTCTGTTTCTCTCTCTGTCTCTCTTTCTCTTTCTTTCTATCTCTCTCCCTCTCTCACACACAGACACACACACACACACACACACACACGCACGAACAACGCTTTTGTCAGCGAAAGATTATCACCGGCGCCTTGATATAAAAAATGACGAAAAAAAATAGAAAAAAAATTCAACTCTCACATTTGAATTATGTGGCAATGCACAGATTTTAAGATGACGCCATATTAACACATTTTCGTTGTTCATCATTTCTCTTCACCGCTCTCCCGCCAAAACAAGGTATATCCAGTTGACTTTCCTATCCTGCTGACATTTCCTAAGTAGGACGATGTCTGCATTTAAAGAAGATTCGTCGCCGTTTTTTCGACTCTACCACAAAAGAATTTTACCAGCATAATTTCCCCCATCAGCACAATTGTTCCTGATACAGTTTAGTAACAGACATCGCAAACTGATTCACATATGAGCCTTGCTACTATTGTTGTCGACAATGATAAAATAAAAATGAGCATCGAAGTGCTCATGGCGTAATACTCATCATCGTAAGATAAAATCTTGCCCACCCGAGTTCAAATCCCGAACGAAGCTCTTTGCCTTTCACCTAGTGCTAATAACTTTGTCTTTATGTATGTGTGTGTGTGTGTGTGTGTGTGTGTGTGTGTGTGTGAAAGCATTTAACAGATGTATCTTAAGCTAGCTCCGCACGCTAGACATGTGCAAAGTTTCTTGGTGTTTGGTATCCGAAGTTGGTCCCAGCCGTATTGGTGTAACGAGTTTGAAATCCGTGTTTTCCTTCTCCTAGACGTGTTATCATACCAAGGTTAAGATCCTAATCTGTTTTACTATTTAGTCAGAGCTGGAAGGAATCGAGTTGGGTGCATAACTTTTCCTAGGTAATTAGCATTATGTGAAATCCACTTTCTCCTAACCTCACTTATTGGGCAGGACTTGATGACCCTCGCTTGCTGTCAGAGCCAATGGGAAAAAACCTGCCGAGTCTAAAATAATTTTTTATGTTGCTATTTTACTCTAAACCAGTCCATTGGCGTAATGATCGGTGTTCAATCCTAGGTCAAGTCATACCAAAAACTCAGTAAGAGGAACTTGACCCTATTTGCTTTACACTCAGCATTATAATGTGTGGATCAAGGGAAAAGAGGAGCAATCCAAAGAAAGGAGTATTACCCTCCACTATACCTCTGTGTTGTAGCAAGTAAAAAGGGAGCTTTAGGGTTGCCCTCAACTACAGTCACCAACTTTATTTTATTTACTTATTTAACTCTATATTGTGCCATTCACCATAAACAAATATATGATATACAAAAAAGATTAGTGTTTCTGATTAAAGACAGCACTTAAATAATACATATTTACCAACCCCTCCGCTCGGGCAGGATATGACACAAGGTCAATTTTTAAGCGGAGTTTAACTGGTTTTAATTCAGAGTTTTCCTTCTCTTAGACTAGTTGCCTCACCAAGGCCGAAGAACCTAGTCTGTCCTACTATTTTACCCATAGCTGGAGGGAGATTAATTAGATTCATAACTTTCCCAAGGGTATTAGTACTATGTGAAATGCAATCAGTCTCGTCCAGGATTTGAACTCGTGTCGTCGTGTCTATTTCCTACGACGATAACCATTACACCACGGGCACCTCCTTGACAGCACTTAAGTAATAACTAAAATGATTTTTCACACATAAACATATATTCCGGTAAATATTCTGTGTCGCAAAAACATTCTCATCCTAATTTAAATGATAATTTACATGAATCTTTTTGTTTCTTAACTCTTAGAACATCTCCCATCTTAAATAATATGTTATTAAAGATATAACTCCCTGGTTCTTTCGTTAATTTGTGCTTTTTATTTGCTTGTTATACCTTCTTTGGCACTTTTCCTTTTTACAATCTTCTCATATCAAGAAAGAAAAAAAAGAGATAATTCTTGTTCAGAACTTTACTATGTTAATACTATATCATTATAGAAATCAAGTTCTTGTGAATAATTCATCCAATAGTTCGCAAAAACTCCCTATTAAATGTTTTGCTTACTATTGTATCAGAAATCTTCCAATTCTGTCTGAATTTAAAATCAGTTGTTGAAGTGTTCGTTTTAAAAATGTACAAGAAACAAGTCTGATAAGATAGCAAAAAGATTGCAAGAATTCAGAGAAATAGGTTAGAACAATAGGCTAAGAGAAAGAACATTAACGTGCCGAATAAAAATCCCGGTGAGATTCCATGAAATATACGGTCATGTTAAAAAATGTAAGTATAGTATTGTTTAGAGTAAGCATTCAATATTACTGCGTCATACAAGATTAAAAGTGATAGCGCAGAAAACACTAAAAATTAATTATCAGAACGATGATTATCCAACCTAATACTATGAGTAAAAAGTAAAGTTGGCAGTAGTCGATGGCGACCAGAAGGCTCCCTTTTCAATAGCTTCTTTACCGAGGTGTAGGGGAGGGCGCTACTCCTTTCCCTGGATTGCTCCTCATATTGGTGAGTGTTAATTACGGATGTATCAAGTACTATTTTTGAAGTCTTTGGTATGAGACGACCTGGGATTGAACCCAGGTCTCCCAGACCATTAGCGAATGCTCTACCCACTAGACTGGTATTAATACTATGGGTAAAACTAGTTCAATAGATCAAGATTTCATTTAACAGTGAAAATTTCGTAAATATTAATGAAACTATTGACGATAGAGAAAAATCAATAATTATTAATGTTTTATTTTAGTATAAAAACATTTTAAATTAACTTATCCCTAGATTCACTGGAGTGAGTCAAAATCTTTGCTATATTTTCGTTACGTGAGGCAGATTTCGGCAGTTTCAGATATCTTTGCTCCAGTTTATGAAGATGACAGACTACATTGGATTATGTCATGCCAAATTTCCCTGATACTCTTCATGTGCTACTCACAAGATTTGTATCTATGGCTTGGAATCCCGGTTTTTACCTGAACTTGTCCGATTGTCAAGGTTCTTTAAACCCAAGCGGAATTTCTTGAACCATCTTGTGATCAACTGCACTTTCACCTTTCGTTCAACAAACTTTTTGTTTGCTTCCACATACTTATGGCCCCGTTATAAATCGTAAAACAAATTACACTACATTGCATGTTCATCTGTTCAGCCTTTAAATCACACACGGAGGGAAGCAATGCAGAACGTGTCATCACACCAACTAACACTATATCCCCAACCAAACAAGGTTTCCTACCTCGGCTTGAACTACTTCTGTCCCATGATATACGTGCTGCAAATTAGTACATACCTAAATATTGCGGAAAAAGCGTTCGTGGTGTATGGGGTATTGTCTTCGGAAATGGACACGGTGACCCGAGTAAAAATCCAGGACGAGGCAGTTTACATTTTGCATTACGCTAATACAGTTGAGAAAAGTATGAATCTAAATATTCTCTCTCCATCTGTGGGTAAATAGTAGGAGCAAACCAGGCTCTATAAACTTGGTACTGTGACCAATGTAGGAGAAAGAAAACTATGAATTCACATTTGTTAAACTCGGCTAATAAAATAGACCTTGTGTCACATCCATCTCGTCCAGGGGAGCTGGTGAACATATATGTATATATTTGCCCTGAGGTGCATGTATCATCATACGCACACATACTAAAAACAACTTATACTACCTTACCCAATAATATGCAAATATAATCAACACACACACACACACACACACACACACACACACACACACACAAAAAAAAAACTCTCTCTCTCTCACTCTGTCTCACACACGCGCACGCGCGTACACACACACGTACACACACAAATAGTTGTAACGTTCATTTGACTGAATTCTTCGATTTTTTTCGATCTCTAATATGTTTCTTTCTCTGCCTGCTGACTGTCGTAATAAGACTGCACGAAACCTGTGGTCACAGACAAGCATCCATGGTATTAAATGTATATAACAACTAATATATATATATATATATATAAATATATTACTTCTAAGAAAAGTGAAAAGTTATATATATATATATATATATATATATATATATAGCATTTCACTTATCTTAGAAGTAATTTTAACTCTCACAAACAATAAACAATTTGTGGTTAAGAAAATATGCATGATTAAGAATCGAGTCCTGCTAATGTTGATCTAAAATTTGTTTTAGTCAGTTTTATCTATGATTATGATGAATATATTTAGAAAGTTATTGTTGGTTTTATGGAAATAATGCAAACGTTCCAGGCAATGTACGATTGCTTTATAAAAAAAATAGTATCAAAAAGTAAATTTTAGCTGATTAAACTGCATCTCTATTCTTCAATAGTACCGTCTTCAATTATTTGTATAAAATTCTTACTTGAAGCGAAAACTATTTATTAGGATTATTATTATAAAACTGAATATGTACGTTTATTCCTATACAACAGTACAAATAATGATTATCAAATGGAATTAGTTACTTGTAACCATATACAGAAATAGGTGTATATATTTGGTTTAGTTTCTTTGTTTAATGGCATATCAACCGACAGCGGTTATTTAATGCCAAATCTTCTAGAAGAATAGCTGTATTGCTATTTAATCCGTACTTGGGAAAGTAAAGGGGTTAATACATTCCCCATGGTTATTTGCCCGAGAGTGAACGTAATAGCACGACTAGAGTTCGAACATGCTCACTACGATTCCTCAGTCTAGCGCTTTAACCATTACACCCCGAGGACACTTCCGTATGCAAAAAATTGCAAAATGTTTATCTACGAATTGGCTCAAAACTACTCAGCTGCTTTGCATTATTGAAACTATATTTCATATTTGTTTCCAGTCAAAGAAAACATGATTTTTGCAATTTACTAAGCTTTTTGTAAATATGTAGCACAAAGCCGTATGAATGGGCCGACCAATGAGACTCAAACTCACTTGTGAATGTTTGCTAGTATAGTTTGCTAACCATTGCACCACAGGTGACACCAAGAACATATTTTTAAAGTGTTTGATCAATAATAAGTAATAATAAAAAACAAAATCAGAGTTAGTAGATTAGGTTTGGTTTCTTTGTTTAATGGCATATCAACCTTCGTGGGTTATTTAATGCCAGGGCCATTCTCCTAGAAGAACAGTGGTGGTGCTATTTAACACATAGCTGGGGGGTTAGGGGGGTTCATACCTATCCCAAGGGTATTTGTCCGAAAGTGAAAGTAATAACGCGACTGGAATTCGAACTCGCGTGCTACGATTTCGTAACCCGTAGCTTTAACCATTATACCACGTGGAGTTAGTAGGTTAGTATTATATCCAAATCAATGTTAAGAAAACAAAACGAGTATTTTAAAAAACTAACCTGGTGATCATGTATTTGATTCTATGAGAATATTCTTTTTTTTATTCCCCGTACTGTTGCTAGGGTCTAGAATACATTGGCTCTATCTCCTGCACCACTAAAAAAGGGGTATCCAGGGTATTACA
Organism: Sepioteuthis lessoniana; assembly: GCA_963585895.1. Taxonomy (NCBI): domain Eukaryota; kingdom Metazoa; phylum Mollusca; class Cephalopoda; order Myopsida; family Loliginidae; genus Sepioteuthis; species Sepioteuthis lessoniana. Next base: position 46,638,455 of record OY757904.1, read on the forward strand.
CGTAACTGTATATGATAGTGAGGCTCCAGTTCTGGAGATCTGAAGCCTCCATTTATTGTCATTATACACTGTCCCACTCTTAGGCTGAGCGGTTGCACCTTCCAGGATTCTTAGAACGGGTCCAATAAATCAATTTAAAAATTATTCGTATTCGGTAGGATTATATGATGACATATACCTAAATATTTTGCATTTAAAATAGTTACTTAAAGCTATAATTATTTATTCAGGATTATTAATTACTTGAAATCGTATAATTGTGAGCAAACAAATTGTTGTATATTGACCACCGACCCGGCCAAACATGCCATTCCAAAGACGGCGGAAGTTGCATATTCCGTTGGCCAATGATGGGAAGAGATTGCGTAGGCGAGCTTGGCTGATAATATGGGACAGGGTTAAAATCCCACGGTACAGTCACAAACTGATGCACCGGAAGAGGGTGACCTGTGAACTGTATGACAGATATTTCCGCTCGATGACGATCAAAAATGCCATTCCAATGACGGCAAAAGTTGCATATTCCTTTGCCCAGTTATGGGAAGAGATTGAGTGGACGTAAAACAATTATATAACCCGGGTTAAGACAGGAAGTCAGGCAGTTTGGAGATCAGATCAGTTGGAGTAGAGATGAGTTGGAGACAAGATGCGGTAGAGAATGCCAGCACGCAGAAGAGTGGGCCCCAGACCCCCGGTTGAGCAGCCCAGGAGAACGGGAAAGAAACACGGTTATGGCCAATAAAGTGGGGGTCAATATGTTGCAGTTCTGTTCGGTCTCCAACTCCCTCTCACACACAACCCTTTCAAATAAAGTGAGAGGTATATTTTTCTAAAAGACTGTGTCGCTCGTCTTTATTGTTGGGTCGTTATGATTTTGCATGCATCTATATATGCATATGTATTATTGTGTTGAGTATACAACACAAATGATTATTTTTTGAAATAGAAATAATAAGTCAAAAGCATTTCGGGATTAGTATCAGATAGGAATACTTAAGTCCATGCACCTGAGTGCAAATAATTTGCAATAGTTAGAAATGCTTAATATCATATAACCGTGTACCAAAAAGAAAACTTTCTGGAAACAACTTCACAGAAAATGTTAATAACAATGTATAATAAATGCAATCTAGGAACGATTCGTTCAAAAATAACCCTAGATGGGGTGACCTGCCGTTAAAATCAACCCAGGAAGAAATTCTTACCAATTCGTTTATCAAATTTGGTTTATTCTCGCGTAACGAATTAGCGTAGGTTGAAAGTGAATCTAAGCAAAATTAACCTGTAAAAATAAATATATACTTTTTGCTCATTTTAACAAAACTTTCTTACATTATTACTGAGTCAATTATACCCATCTACAAAAGAATCAATTTTGTAATGGTCTCTTTAATTACGAGGCTTCGTCTACGCAGACATATTCCCTCGGGATGACCTTCGTACATGTTTGTAATTTACTAAGCTTTTTGCTTAGATGTGGCACATGGCCATATGAAAGAGGCACCCAATGAGACCTTCGTACATGTTTATTTAATTTGTATATGTAGAAAATAACTAATGTAGACAATTTTTATGCCTACTAATTGGCTCTGAGTGTATTTAATTAATTGCAAAACCCTAACCCTAATATTGATATTTTTTTCTTAAAACAAGATGATCTAATTAAGAGAGTCCTTGTGGCCTAGTTGTTACAGTACTAGCGAGCACCATTGTAGTAAACGAGTTCGAACTCTCGTCATGCTATTACTTTGACTTTCATTGGGAAAGGTATGAACGTACATATCCATCCAGCTATAGGTTGATTCATACCTCTACTGTACTTTTACAAGGATGGCTTTGGCATTGAATAAGCCACAATGGATTATATGCCATTAAGTGAAGAAATCAAACCAAGTTGATAAGTTTTTAAACAATATATTTTTGGATTGTTATATTTAATCCTAAATAAGTTGAATGTGGACAACGGCAAATTTTACTCATGGACCGAATATTTTGATATCGCCACAGCATCTGACGCCGACATATCCTAAAGCTAGAATATTTTTTTCTCTCAAAAATACCCAGAAACCAAACGTAGGCTCCAAAATGTCCGATTCCGAAAAATAACAACCTGTAGGCATATACAGTTTTGTATTTTTAGTTTTAGCAGTTTGTACTGTACGTAAGAAGAATGACTAAGAAGAATTCTGATACAAAATTCCGATAAGTTATGTCCAATTTATTGAGCTGAAGATTGTGGCTTTTTGATGAGTGGTTAACATTTAAAGCACTTTTGACATTAGGAAGCTGCATACAATATAATTAGACGAACAAGACATTGATTTTCACAATCTGCTGAAAATCATGATCTGTATTTTACGAATAATTTTACTCATGAAAAACATATTCAAAAAGCCGAATTCTTGGAAATGCTTTTTTTTTAAACTTCGCAAGCGTAGTTTATTTGTTTACATAAAATCTGAAAAGATCAGTGAAACCTTAAACAATGCTTATTTTGAGAAAAATAAATTTCAAGGAATTTTAGATAAGTTGAAATTTTATTTAAAAATTCAACACGAAATATCAAAATATGTCATACATCTTGAAATAAAAGATTGTAATGAAGTTTTAATAGCTCACGTTTCATAGTGGCTAAACAAGCACGTTAGCCATTTTAAAATGGGCACTATTACAACTTTATTGCAATCTCGTTAAGAATGAGTTCAAACAATTACATTAACTTTTATATTAATGCACTTGGGTAAGGTATGAACTCTCTTATCCCTTCTATCTATGGAATAAATAATGCCATTAAAGAGAGGAGCTATGTAATAGCAGTATAAAGAGCTTGCGTAACAATTAATAAGATTTTAATCACAACATTTGTGAGAATAATTTTTTTGAGTGAAGTAAACGTTTTCGTACGTGTACTTACAAAAAAGTATATCTCAGCGTTGTTCAGTGGTTGCATAGATAAAAAAAAAAAGCTTAATGATTTTGTAGCGTGATCTCATCATTCGATTTGAAACTAAACAAATAGCTTACTAACTTGGATATCTGGTTGATTAATTGAAGGCATAATCCACACCTTGAAGTAAATGATTCACTTTAAGGATAATCTTAAAAGTACCAAAGATAAAGATTTATTTGGTTTGATTTATTTGTTTAAAGGTGTATCAAGTCCATAAATGTTATTTGATACCAAAATTTGAATCATTTGTTTAATGGTAATTACAAATGTAATTTAAATTTTCCATCGTATTATTCAAAAATTGTAGCTCGTCTTTAATCATGTTTTGCACACAGTTATATGATATAAAGTATTAGTTTCTAACACCAATATCTGCGCATATTTGTATTGTCTGAAGCATTTCTCTCGATTAATAATTTATACACACCTATATTGTATCGTGTATTCCTATCTAATACTTAAATTTTATACATAATTATATGCTTTAAAATAACGACTTCAATTTAATTATATTTTTTGTTGGCACACCCCTATACATGGTCTTACATATTCCTATCGAATACGAATAATTTTAAAACAAGTCTATTTGACCCATTGTTGTATTGCTTTTTCTCGGAGAAATTAGTCCTGACTTGATGCTCTCTCGGTAACTAACTGACCCTTTAAAAACATCCTCAAGCCTCGTGTTTCATCACATCTCCCACTTAAAGCGAGAGTTGTCGTGATTAACCTCTTGCTGGTTGAAAAGCAGGGCACCAGGGTCACTAGAAGACGAAGTCGGCCACTACTTTACACTGTAGATAGGTCCTTAGCAGTCACAAACAATCCAAGTTAGCGTAAAACTGGAAATAATGACAATAAAGTAGCACTCTATAATCCCCAGAGCTCCAGAAGTGAAGACTCACCACTGACATTTGGCTATTTATTATTACCCCGCAACGAGATTAGAAACACAGTAATGAGTATATAAAATGTCATTAAAAGTGATAGATCAAAAAACTGTATTGCATAAAGGAGGGATTGTGAATTCTTCTATATATTTTGTTGATAGGTCAAAAAATCAAACTTATTACTTACTTTTTAATGAAACGAAACAAACCCCGTTAGTTTCACTACTCCACAATATTACACAAATGAATGTCGTAATAGAGTTAAGAAACATCTTAACAAAATATATGTCCAGTCTCTAATTTTATCAATCGATAGGGTGCTTTAAAAATTGATATAATTTGAAATGTGTTGGATGCTTCATAAAATTGATATCATTTCGTAATCTAAGACAAATTCTTCAACAAATCAGTCTCTGCAGAGCGATAAGACTCCCCCACTGAGTTTCCCGTTTATGACACTAAACAATTTGATGGTAGTGTTTCAGTAATGCTGAAGCCTTGAGGAATGCGGATTATCCCTTCCTTGCCATCACTACCAGGTCCACTCTGGCCCGAAGTGGGAGCACCTGATAGTTGCACTACTCCACAGTCTCACACTATCGATGGTTTAAATAGAACTAAACCGTGTACTTATGCTAAACTGAATTGCTTGAAATAGAACTGTTTTGACACTTCTGTGTAAACAAAAACTGTAGTAATGCTAAATTGGTTTGTTTGAAATAGAATTGTTTATATGTATAATATTGGATTTGGCATTTAATAACTTACAATGGCTGGTATGCGATAAAACCAAACCAAACCAAACCAAACCAAACCTGTCAGGGTTGTACTAAAACTATGAGGAATTGAAACCATTTAATCGTGTGCAAACAAATGAAATCCTGGGCTTCTGAAACGTTATCTGCAAAGTATTCGTTTAGAAATCTTAGGCTATATATATATATATATATATATATATATATATATATATATATATATATATATATATATATATATATATATATATATGTGCGAGGAGTCTTCAATAAGTTTCCAGACTTTTTTCGTATAGGCACTTTTATTGATTTTACACACATGAAACTCTAGTCCCCTTCGAAGTAATCTCCTCCGGCTGCAATGCACTTGTTGTACCGTTCCAACAACATCTGGAAGGCCCCATAGAAATCCTCTTGCGTGAGCGTGTCAATGACCTCCGTCACAGCCTCTTTCATCTCCTCAATTGTCTCATAACGACAGCCTCTAAGTTTTTCCTTGAGCTTAGGGAATAACCAAATGTAAGAGGGAGAACGGTCTGGACTATAGGTAAGCTGAGGGACTGTCTTGATGCCCATCTTGGTCAAATAGTCTGTGCCAAGGATGGAGTTGTGGACTGGTGCATTGTCCTGGTGGATATGCCACTGACCCGATTTAAAGAGTACTGGCCTCTTCCGACAGAATCTCTTCCTGGACTCCCTTAAAACCTCAACATAGTATTCCTTGTTGACTGTCTGTCCAGTGGGAACCCAGTGCATGTAGATAATGCCAGTGCTGTTAAAAAAAGGGATCATCAAAGGTTTGTGGGTAGATATGCTCTATCTGGCCTTCTTTGGTCTGGGAAAGCCAGCATGCTTCCACTGGGAACTCTGTCTCTAGGTCTCTCGGTCATAGCAGTAGATTCAGCTTTTATCGCAGGTCAACAAAGCATTAAGAACCGCGGGATCTGAATTGATCAGCTCGATCATCTCCTTGCTGTCATGACAATGTCTTTCTTTCTGATCTTCTCTGAGCACCTTTGGGACAAACTTCGCGCAAATCTTCCGCATCTTCTGTACATCGCGAATAATTGTGCGTACAGTTCCCACACTGACATCAAACTGTGCACTTATTATTTCTATAGACACAGGACAGTCGTTATCCATTAATTCTTTATTTGACCAATCAACTTTGGTGTTCTGACTTCTTTACTCCTCCCACAGCGCTCATCATACCTCACAGACACCCTGCCTCCCTTGAATCTCTTATACCACTCAAAACTGATGCTCGATTCATGCAAGATGCTCCAAAAGCAGTCGGAAGCATCCCATATGTTTCTGTTGCATTTTTTCCAAGTTTAAAGCATAATTTTATTGCATATCGTTCTTCTAAATTGTCCTCTCGTCCAGATTGCATTTTGAAATTCACCAGCTGTGACAATCAGGCTTTAGTGGGGTGTATTCCAAATGCTGCTGTAGCTGTTCATTTGAACCTGAAATCATAAAAATTGGTCTGTCATGTCATAAAATGTAGAGCAATAACATACTGAATTTTCAAGCGTCTATGACAATTTTAAATGCCTGTATAAAAAAAGTCTGGAAACTTATTTAATGGCCCTTATATATATATATATATATATATATATATATATATATATATATATATATATATATATATATATATATATATATAAACAGAATTTGGCTTTAAATCAACCTACAAAGGTTGATATGCCATAAAATACAATCAACCAACCTTCAAATTATCACAATTCAAACTGAATGTATAGAAAAAACTAAAAATCTCAAGTTTGAACCCCCCTTTCTTTTACAGTGAATAACTTTTCTACACCTTAAAAGAAAACAAAAACAAATCAAGCATAATATCTTAATCTTTTTTTTTTACATTTTTTTTTAAAATCTGAGATTGTTTGAAGAAGAATTTATCAAAATGAGAGAAATTTTCCCCTAACATCCTGTTTTATTCCTTTTCCCATTTGGCCTTCTCATTCTCGTGAAGTAAAGACTGTAACACTTAAAATCTACACAGCCCAGTGGTTTTGGACTATAAAATACACCGGCTGCATCTCTGCTGGGCGGGGGGGGGGTAAGCCGCCCCCAATCCAATGAGTGTCCCGGATGTGAAACACAATCTGATGATCAGGCTTCAGTCCTAACCCTTTGAGGAATGTTGTTTACTTCTTCATTGCCATTGCTCCCAGGTTCACTCTGACCCGGACGGGTAGCACCTGATAGGGTCCTATTTATGGAGCAAACAGGACTGTTTTAATATTTTATTTGTGTGAAAATTAATAACTTACGTTAAATTGAATTGTTAGAAATAGAATTGTTCGAACACTTAACTGTAAGTAAATATATGACTGTAATTGAATTTTTAATGATACATGGCAATACCTGAAACTCTTTAACTGTGTGCAAACGAATGAGTAATGTTGAATAGAATTATTACAGTTAGCAGTACTTGAAACTTTTTGTCTGCCTAAATTGAATTATTCTTATTGCATAGAAATCCTTGGAACTATTTGACTGTGTGAAAATAAATAAATAGTGTTTAAAAATAATTAATGTTAAATAGCAGTACGTGTAACCATTTTTCTGTAAGTTTTAGATAGCAATCTTTGAAAACATCTAACTGAGTAGAAACAATAGCAATAATAGTGAGCAAAAAATTAGTTTTATTTTAACTCACTTAAAAATTAAGTTACCGAGAAAATTTTCACTTACAAATCATATATGTATATCCATTTAAAAATGTACAAACAAATGATTGATGTTAAATTGTTACATAGCAATACTTGAAACCATTTAATTGTATGTAAATAAAGGATTAATAGTAAATAGAATTATTCGTGTTAGAAATGTTGGAAACCCTTTAATTCTGTGTAAAATAACAAAAAATGAGCTAAGGTTTGTTTAAAAATTTTATCGATAAAATATATTTACAGGTCATGTATAAAAAGATTATTTACAAAAACTGCTGCCAAAGAAGCAGTCTTGCTTCCAGTAAAGTCTTCATCAGATGATGACCCTAGGTTCAGGCATGGTTTCGGGGCCGAAGCATCATTACCACTAACCCAGGGCGCCCCAGCAGGATCTCACAATACTACCAGACTTTATTGGATGGTGTTTAATCTGTACGAATGAAATATCCGTTCAGATGCAGTTACAGTCTTGTTTTGGATCTTTTTTATATATTCCCTCTTTTTGCTGGTGTAAGTCCGATTTTGTTAAAAAATGTAGAGGTTGCGTTCAAAATAAAACCTCGACATCCAATCTCAAGAGGAAATGTTTCTGTTGCCCAGTCATTCTTAGTACAATGTTCACGTAGGTCTTCGTACTTTTCCAATTTCCGCTGATTCGCCCAGTCGATGTTGGTCTTGAAAGGGATCGTTAATTCTGCAATGATAACTTTTTTTTAATTAACTGACCAAATGACGAGATCTGGACGCTGCCGAGTTGATGTTATATATATATATATATATATATATATATATATATATATATATATATATATATATATATATATATATATATAATTGTCTTTAATTGGTCATTTTGAGATTAGGCTTCTTAATCTGAGTATTAATTTTTATTCATTGCGCACTTTTTGTCCTCATCTTGGTATTTTTTTTGTGTTGTTTCTTGTTTCACTACGTTTCGGCCAAATTTCACCTCTGGCCTTCTTCAGGTGATTTTTACCACGACCTAGGATAGGAATGATGAGTCTTGTAACCCTATTCCCAGTAATTACTGCCTTCCATAGTTGTTGTCTATCGCACAACGTTTTTTACCAAGAAAACCTCGGGCCGGCTTGGGTAGGATTTGAAACCGCTATCTTCTGACAATGCTCACCTGGAACCGTAGAGACTCAACGCCTCTATCCGCTGCGCCACGGGCCCCGAAGAAAACAACTATGGAAGGCAGTAATTACTGGGAATACGGTTACAAGACTCATCATTCCTATCCGAGGTCGCGGTAAAAATCACCTGAAGAAGGCCAGAGGTGAAATTTGGCCGAAACGTAGTGAAAGAAGAAACAACACACACAAAAAGAAACAAAAAAAAAAAAAAAAAAAACTACCAAGATGAGGACAAAAAGTCCGCAATAAATAAAAATTAATTCTCATATATACATATATATATATGTATATACATATAAGCATTGCCATGAATAACCTACGGTGTTTCATATGCCATAAAACCCAACCAAGTCAAAAGTCTACAGCAAAAGACCAATATTGGGTAAATTAAGGGGACTTCCAAATGAGATTCTGTTAGTTCTGAGAAGCATGGACGGAGGTGCACACTGAATTGTAATCTGGAAGACTCTCAAGAACATTATCCATGTCGAACAGTTAGAGATTTAATACATTGGTTCGAATGGATCACATACAGGCGCGAAAAGGGCTAACCAATTCTTTCACTTGCATGATCTAACATAAGAGTCGCATAATGCACAAAAGTAATTGCATCCTATATCACGACAAAACCTCAGCCCAAACGACTTTAACTTCCAGCGATTCCAGTCAGACCAGCAGGTTACCACTCACGAACATCTGCGATATATTCATATTCAGTCATCGTGAGATTTTTCTGAAAAGTTAAAAAAAAATAGACTATAGTTGACTCGAAGTATATACCTATGAATACTGTGAGATTAGAGATCCATAGAGACACAGAAAACGATATATATTTTAAAGAATTAAATTAAAATGATCTTAAATGCTAGCAGTGTCGTATATTTGAGAAGCTGAACTTAAAGATGAGGAAACATCTTAAAATACAGCTAAAAAGTTACGATTGATTGATTTTAACGGCATGTCATCTTGCCTTGGATTATTTTATGCCTAGAGTATGGGTAATCGTGCCTATTACACATTTATACTTACTTTTTTGTACTCAGTTATATGATATTTAGTATTCCTATCTAATACTTATAATTTATTCATAATTATATGTTTCAAGTAACTATCAAATAATAATTTGCCTACACATTGGTCTGTTGTTTTAAGTATTCCTATCTAATAAAAATGATTTTAAAACAGATCGATTTAACCCTTGCAGGTTCTGCTACGCAGCATTAAGTGTGGATCTGGAAGTAGAGGTAATAAGAGGGTACCCCACACAACTCAGAGCTCCAGAACTATATTTTCACAACTAAGGTACCCATTTTGGTGTGGGGTCCTTATTTGTCTAGAAAGGATGTGGTTGGTATACGTTAAGCCCGACTGACATTACCAATATCCCGACCGTGGTAGTAATCTTTACTTACACCATCGTATAATAAGAAAATAGTCAAAAGCCTTACTTTCAACCTTGGACAAATGTTTTTCTAAAATATACTTCGATTAACGTAATTTATATTCAAGCCCTATCGGTGGGGCTACGAATACACCCATTACATCCTCTACACAACTTTAAGACCTCCGCCCAACAAAAATGGATGACTTGATTATAACATTAAATTGTATCTGATAGTGAGGCTCTATTTCTGGAGATCTGAAGAGTGTGGAGGATCCATTTATAGATGTAACTCTAAGGTCCTGCCTGGCTTGAAATCGTTGCATTTATTAGGATCCTAAAACGGATAAAATAGATCTGTTTAACAATTATTCGTATTCAATAAGACCATGTGCTTGCGGAAACATACTAATGAAACTAGACAGTTTTTATTTTCTAATAAAGGCCATGTATCAATACACTTAGTTCCTGTATACTCCGTTTCCAAAGAAACATCTTCACACTATCATAAAACTGGTTTGTTTAGAGTTTACCTAGATGCTTTCAGAAATATGCTGATTAAAATAAACAATCCTTATTTAAAAAAAATATTCAGTGTCCATTTTGGTAAGAATTAATTAATACTTTGGAGCGTTTTTCAAATAAGCTGATTTAGAAATTAAGGAAATTAACTGTCGTCTTAAGCCACTAGATCTAGTACATATGGACTCATGTTATGCAGTTAAAGTGTCTTTCAAATGTTCTTCATAATTCCTGCACAGCGGCACATTACCCCAAAGTAAATGAATAGAAGAAAAAACAATTTAAAATCCTGAGCATAATATCCACGCTTGTGTAGTTATCTTTCTGGTCCAGCTTGGTTTGCAATAACAAATATTGCGAATCGAATAAAAAGCCTGTTTTCTTACATACGCTTTTCTGTTATCGCAGAAAGACATACATTTTTTTGGTCTTTGATGTAGCTGAAAACTATTCAATTAACAGCAGTTATGTTTTGCGGCGTCCATTGTTGCTTTCCGCAAATCAGTTGTACCATTCATGTTTTTGTTTGTTCTACATAAATGATGACGAAAATAGAAGGGCGAAAAATAGCTAAACAAATCCAAAAAACGAATAAACATCCTTCTGTTACATTCTCTCCCACAATTTATATTATTCACTTTTGACTTTCATTTTCTACTTTGTTTCAAGACAATTCTGTTCTCCTTTAAGAGATTCTCCTAAGAAATTAATGCTTCATCTCTATAAGCAGTAAAAGTATGGCCATTCTGTTCATCTTGTGAAAGCCTTCTAACACTTGAAATTCATGTTTGCCCAATCGGTGCTGCTTAAATTATGCTAACTGTATTCCCTAGAGAGATAAAGATCCCTTCCAAAAGAGTGTCTTGGATAGGAAACTGTATTTAATGGTGAGGTTCCAGTTCTAGAGATGAGGAGAATTTGGTGTACTTAATTGAAATTACCTCCAGTTCCACTTTGAACTAAGGAAGTAGTACCTGTTATATTCAATAGATTTGAAAAAAACCCCAAACTTCTTAACAACTAACTACACAAAAATGTTAATATGAATGTACACGGCCTTCTTCTGGTGTTTGTCGAACTCGGGAACCTTCACGGAATCCACGGGGGTTGCCTGTTCTGATTCTGTTAGCCATAACCGGGATCAAGTGTTATCTGTTCCTGTATTGTTACTCGCCTGTAGTCAGGATTGAACCTGCAACTTCCAGATGATTGTCGACTTAGAAGCTTAGGAAACCAACGCCTATAACCGTTATGCTGTCCTGCTAGACAATTCAGAGTGAATTTTTTGGACTTATAAACTTAATGTTCTTATTTGACTAGCATTACTACTATTATATATGATGTTTTACCAGTGCTCATATTCAGATTTTTTCTCTCTCATCTAGCCTTCTTAATTATCGATTCCCATATTGTATGTATAATGTTCAGCCCTATCAATTATTCCAACTTTATCCCATAAGGGCAGATGGTATCCCTTTTCCTTCCATATATGGTCCGCCATACCTGAATTTTCAATCTCACCTCGTACTACTCCAAATTTAGAAAATCAATAAATAGTTTTATTTGACCCATAAACAGGACCCTCACAGGTACTTCAGTTCCAGGTCAGAGAGGACCTGGGGGGTAATTATCGTGAATGGGGGGTTTCTGACAAGGCTAACACATATTAAAGTACTTCTAGACAAACCTTTTTTTTGTTAGCGACAAAAGTCATGTCTAACAAAGGAGATAAAAATGAATCTGCCTCATCCAAAACATTTGATGAGCACTCTCTCATAGATATAGATCTCAGCCCACATGCGCATACATACGTTCATCCACAAAACTCCCTGCATAGGCATGTTCTATTCGATTCCACACACACACACACACATATATATATATAGATATATATATTCTCACACCTGGTCTGGCCCTCCCCTATATACATATATATATATATATATATATATATTTATAGTCAATTCACAACATACACACATACACATCTAACCCTATGATCATGCTTGTAACTAGATACATATCAACTAGCATACCTCAGAGTACATCGTGTCACATTAAGCCTTTCTAAAGCAACTAGTCAAAAAGAAAAAAAAGAAAGAAAAAAAAAACTGAATTCATACTTGTTTCAATCAGTACAAAAAATGATTACATGTCAAATCCTGCTCGTGATGAAGGGGTTAGAACGAACAATGTCTGTAGACATCTAAACATCGATTTATTAAACCGGCGTGCAGAGAAAAAGTTATGCATCGTATTCTCATGGCATTCACATTCCGATTGTGTTTCATGGCATATACTTTCTCATGGTATTTCATAACATTCGCTTTCTCCCAGTATTCTGATAGCATTCACTTTTTCATATAAATTTTCGTGGCATCTCCCTTCACATTGCATTCCCATTCTCATAATATTCTTAGGGTATTTCACTTAATCTTTTTGACTTATAAATAGCGAGGAGAAAAACGAGGAAATTTACAATGTTTATGTTGTTTGTTGTTGAGTCTTTCTTCTTTTTTCAGAAAATGATCTCGTGTATATTTTCACTTCCTCATAATCTCCGCTCAATGCAGATAGAAGTGATGGGTACCCATTTTAACGTCTAACATTCTATTTAGCGTCGAAAGAATTCTGTTATACTGCAATATATAACTGTCTTTCGTATTCCATTTAGTGCCATAAGAACCTCGTTTCACAAAAATATACAACTTTCTTTCACATACAATTTAGTGCTCCAAGAATTCCGCTATACTAAAATATACAACTGTTTTTCATATTCAATAAAGTGTCGAAAAATCTCTGCAATATTACAATATATTTTATAAAAGAGAATCGCTTTATACTAAAAAAATCCAGACGCAGACGATATCCTGCAGAAACTATACAGAATTCAGACTATGCATATGATCAAGCACTTCTTATAAATATGCCTACCTAAGCCGAATCCTTGCTGCATAGCATGGAGCAGACAGCAGGAGGCATTGGCCTCCACTTGAACGCAAACAAAATTCAGTACTTATGTTTTAATCGAGAAGGAGCCATCTCACCTCTAAATGTCGGTCTTCTAAAATTGGTAGACAAGTTAACGTATCTCGGTAGAAGCGTTTCATCAACGGAAAGTGATGTCAACACGCACCAGGTGAAGGTGTGGACGGCTATCGATGGGTTATCGTTCATAGAGAAGACTGATATATCCGATAAAATAAACGGAATTTCTTCTAAGCGTTCGTTGGGTCAATACTATTGAACAGATGCACCACATGGACGGTGATAAAACGTGTAAAGAAAAAGCTAGATAGGAACTGCACAAGAACGCAACGAGCTATATTGAATAAATCTTGAAAGCTACACTCCACGAAACAACAGCTTTCCGACCACTTAACTCTCATCACTTAAACCATCCAAGTTAGACGAACAATACATGAGGTACACTGCTAGAGAAATAAGGACGTTCTCCTATGGACGCCATAACATAGAAATGTCACTGTTGGCCGACTAACAATAACTTACCGACGTCAGTTTGCCCAGTCAACCGGGGCTGTAGAATACATTGACTGCTTCTCTGCAGAGGGGTAAGACCCCCCACCCCAACGAGTGTCCAGGATATGACACTAAACAATTTGATAGTGAGGTTCCAGTGATGCTGGAGCTTTGGGGAATGCGGAGTACCCCTTCATTGCCATCGCTACCAGGTCCACTCTGGCCCAGAGTTGTAGCACCTGATAAGGGTCCTATCTATGGGTTAAATAGAACTAACTGCATACTTATGGTAAACTAAATTGTTTGAGTAAACTGAATAGCTGGAAATAAAAATGTTTTTGACAATTAAACCGTACTTACATTTAAACTGCGTGCTTATGCTTTACTGAATTATTTGAAATAGAACTGTTTTTCGACATTACAACTGTATTTACACTTAACTGAATTGTTACATATATCTGCTTGAATGGTTTGAAATAGAAATGTTGTTGACAATTAAACTGTGTACTTATGCTAAACTGAATTGTTTTAAACAGAACAGATTAATTACATAAAAAGGGATTTTAAATAACCGACAAAGGTTGATATGTCATAAAACATAGCAAACCAAACCAAACCAAACCAATTTAAGTTCTGCGTGGACATAGTATGGAGTTTGAGAAACATGCCTGGAGCGATCGATGATGGGGATTGATGAAGAGAGAGAGAGAGAGAGAGAAAGAGAGAGAGAGAGAGAGAGAGAGAGAGAGAGAGAGAGAGAGAGGGAGACTAAGAGAAATCTGTGCTAGCAGTGTGACTCGATGATGATACGACGATATACTACTGTCTTCTATTTTAAACCGAGTCAAAGTTGATATTTTTGAACATATTATATAAGTAGAGTAAGTGGTTTCCTTATTCAACGGAAAAGAAGTACGTGTGAAGCAAATAGTTTAGTCCACTTTTGTTACATCGTCAAATCTTCAAGTCGCTTTAATTATTCATTTTAAAATGTCATCAATCGAACTTCGAACAAACAAAACAACTGATAAGTGGATTTGTAGTCAGAATTATTTAACATAGATATTTTGATGTTAGAAACATCAAATCTAATTGCTTCAGCGTAGCTAAAGATCCTATCTGTCAAAAAGATAGAGAACACCAGGTCTCATATCATTAAAAGCCGATTTTCTCAGATTTATTCCAATATACAAGAGATTGAACTGTATTTCTTCTTTATGGTAAAAGATTATAGAAAATATCTTAGAACAATTTGCATTATATTAAAAATGTTGACGATTAAATAGGATTGAATATCTACGGATCAAAAGTGACAATAATTATTGTAATAAATATCATACTATTTTGTTCAAATTGTAATATAGTAACACAATGTCATAATCTACTTATATTAATAAGGAACATGATCATATTAAGTATGCGAATAAATTATTTGGCGCTAAAATTTTACGTGCATCTTTATGATAGTAAAACATTCAGTCATGAATTTTTTCTTAACTAGAAAACCGACACTACTTATTGTCAAATACCGGTTCCCACCAGATCACCGAAGTTAAATAGCAATGAATCTGTTCAATACTCACCTATTTACCGAAATATGTATCCACAAGAAGAGAGGGAATAGATAGATTCACGCCTTCCCCACAGGTAATAGTATGAAAGTGAAATACAAACAGCCTCTTCCAGGTTTTGAACTCGAAGCACCGATTCGAATTCCTAAGACGTTAAACATTAAACTACGAGCGCCTCTATTCATTTGTACTTAGATGTGTGACTACTTAACGAACAGCAGGCAATATAAGCAACCAGAGGCTTTTGCGATATACCTTAGTAAATTTTGTAAACAAATCAAAAGCTGTCAAGAAATACTAGAAGGGATCAAACAGACTAAAGATTTACATCTTTTTGATTTTGATATTCAGAATTTAAGTGATGAAGTGTGCAAAGATGAAAAACTTACGTGGTGTATTCAATAAGTTTCCAGACTTTTTTGTACAAACATTTAAAATTGATGTAAACTCTTGAAAATTCACTATGTTATTGCTATACATCTTATGAGATGACTGACCAATTTTTATGATTTCAGGTTCAAATGAAAAGTTACTGTAGGAATTGGAATACACCCTATTAAAGCCTGATTGTCAAAACTGGTGAATTTCAAAAATGCAATCTGGACGTGAGGACACTTTAGAAGAACGATATGCAATAAAATTGTGTTTTAAACTTGGAAAAAATGCCCCAGAAACGTATGGAATGCTTCAGACTGCTTTTGGAGCATCTTGCATGAATCGAGCATCAGTTTTTGAGTGGCATAAGAGATTCAAGGAAGTCTGTGAGGGCTGATGAGAGGTGTGGGAGGAGTAAGGAAGTCAATGCAGCAGAGTTGATTGGCCAAAGGGTTAGGGTTAGGGTACTATGTTGAGGTTTTAAGGGAGTTCAGAAAGAGATTCCTAGGGAAGAGTCCAGCACTCTTCAAATAGGGTCAGTGGCATTTCCACCATGACAACAACTCCATCCTTGTCACAGACTATTTGACTAAGATGGGCATCAAGACAGTTCCTCACCCTCCCATAGTCCAGACCTTGCTCCCTGTGACTTTTGGTTATTCCCTAAGATCAGAGGCTGTCGTTATGAGACAACTGAGGAGATGAAAGAGGCTGTGACGAAGGTGATTGACACGTTCACACAAGAGGACTTCCATGGGGGCTTCTGCAAGTTATTAGTACGGTGCAACAAGTGCAATGCAGCCGAAGGAGATTACTTCGAAGGTGAATAGAATGTGGCCCAGCGGTTAGAGTGTTCGCCAATGGCCCGGGAGACCTGGGTTCAATCCCAGGTCGAGTCATACCAAAGACTTTAAAAATGGTACTTGATACCACCTTGCTTAACACTCAGCATTATAAGGTACGGTTCAAGGGTAAAGTGGAGCAATCCTGGGAATGGAGTAGCGCCCTCCCCTACACCTTGGTGTAGTAGCTATCGAAAAGGGAGCCTTCGGGTCACCCTCGACTATGGTCGCTAACTTTACTTACTTACTATCAATAAAAGTGCCCATACGAAAAATGTCTGGAAACTTATTTAATGATCCTCGTATATGAAAAACTGATTAAGTTTAGATGTGTAGATGGTTGTCTAGCCACCAAGGTTTTGCTTCGACGAATCAGTTTGAATATTAAAAAAGTATCCCAATGAAACCTTGAAATTCCCTTTACTGTAAATTTGTGCATGAAGCGCAGGACTGTACAAGCGTAGCTTTTTCCAAACCCATAAAACCTAGCTACGCTTGATATTTTCTTGTTTCCTAAACAGAAGAATCAAATGAAAAAGTAATATTTATGCGTGTTCCTGTAGGTTGTCATTTGATCCCGATTGTAGGAAGGAATAGTAGGCGTCACAATACGCACACGTTTACTTTCATGGTTAAATTCTATTTCAGGTCACAAAAAGAAAACGTGATGTGGCCGTTCCCAGTCAATGAAGGAGGGAAGGAGACACCCGTTCATTGATTAGACGTTGATTTCCACCCCGAAAAAGTGGGGAAGGTAATTTTTAGTAAAGTCACATCTGTTCGAATTTACTCTTCGAATGAGAGTGTCCGAATGTAAATACTTCGTGTCTTTGGAAATACCCGTTCATGGTATTAGCCAATGAACGAACACACACTCAATTTTTAATTTTCCCTGACTTTGGCAGCAAAGATCCTTGATGTTTAACCTGTCAATTAGTCTGCATTGGTTTGGTTATATTTTATGGCTATCAACCCTAGTAAATGACTTTATTGCCAAATCCTGTTTACAATACACACACACACACACACATACATACATACATATATATATATATATATATATATATATATATATATATATATATATATTATTTTTGAGCAAATAGTTTAGAGGTAATATTTTTAACCGAGCCAAAGCTCATTTGTTTGTGCGCAGTTAAATGGTTTCAATTATGGTTACCCAACACCAATAATAGTTGCTGGTATTGCTCTTCAACAAAAATATGTTTTTAAATATCAATCATTCCTTTCAAATGGTTTCAAGTAAATAATTGAATAATTTTATTGATCCATGTAAGGAACCCGAACAGGCACTACCATTTCGAACCAGAACTGACTTAGGAAATAATATTCCACATTCCCTAAAGCTCTAGAACTAAAGTCTTATCGTAATATGCAGTTTTGTGTTATAAACAGGACGTTCTTTCGAACATGCCTTGCCCCTTTGTATAGTGATGCCTGCCTATTCTACAGCCCAGCCGAAAGGGTTCCCCGTCAATTTTGCCTCCGAAAGTGTTTGATATATTCGTTATCAAGAGTGCAAAAAGGAGTGGACCTCACTATGTTCTAGTAATATTTGAGGAACTGGTGGACAATAAAGAAATACTTTGGCACGTGTTCATATCATATTAGAATAAAAGTTTCAGTGCTTCTGCTACTAATGGTAAGCTCGTTGGAATAAGGTCCATATTTGAAAAAAATTAGTCTTTCATTCATTGCTCATTTTTTACTTAATAAATATTGCTTCTGCGTCGATACTTTCAAAACTCGCTCCGTATATCAGTCACAATAAATAGCACATATTATATTGATATATCAAGATTTCCATCTTATAATTTATAAGAGGGAATTGTGCTAGAAAACAGTAAAAAAAGTGTCTGGTGGAAAACAATAAAAACGTTACTGATGAAAAAAAAGCAATAAAAACGCGTTTCATAGAATAATATACGAGGGTCATTCAATAAATAAATGAATTTTTTGACAAAAGCAAAGTATTTGCTTATTCAGACTTTTTTTCCATAGATATAAACTCTGCGTTCTTTGGAATTGGTTTAGTGCGAATATTATTTTAATCTGGCAAAAATATTTGTTCTGGTGCTTTTCAGCTCGGCGGCATATCACACAGGTTGCTCTAGGCTTGAACAGAAGTCGGTCTTGAAATATTTGGTGGCTTAGAAGATCAAGCCATTAGAAAATTACGGAAGAATGTCTTATGTGTACGGATGAATTTATTTTAGTCAAAAACTGTTTCCAAGTCGACTAAATAGTATTCAAGATTAAACAAGGTGTTCAATGACGAGTACACCTGAAATGATGAGGCAATCCACGTAAAGATGTAACGCCTTCCCCTAAACCTCGGTGTTGCAGCTTAACTTTTTTTTACTTAATATACAGCCATGGGCAAAATTATGGAGCACCAATGAAAAATCGAAATTATGATTCAAACATGTATTTAAAGGTTAAGTATAGTGGAGTAAACATTAATAACAACAATATTTGGTATGTCCTCCTTTTGCCTTAATAACAGCTTTTATTCATTTTTGCATATTATTGACTAAATTGTTGCAGGTGGTAGGATCTATTTTCTGTCACTCTTCATGAAGTTTGGCCTTTAATTCTTTTTTTGATGAACATTTGTGCATTATCACTCTTTTCCCTAAATGGGACCACAAAGTTTCACTGGGATTTAGGTCTGGGGATTGAAGGGGGCACTTAATCTCTGTAATCCCTTTTTTTCTCAAATCAAGCTATTGAAACTTTTGACATATGGCATGGAGCGTTGTCTTGTTGGAAGATTACATCACTTGGAATGTTATTAAATATTTTAGTCAGAGACGTTCGCTAAACCTGGTCCAGCATGTTAGTATAAATTGTGGAATTCATTCTACCCTCACATGTGTACAACATTCCAGTCCATGAAGAAGCCATGCAGCCCCAAACCATTACGCTTCCTCCTTCAAATCTTACAGTTGGAACCACACAATCAGAATGAAATGCCTCTCCTTCCCTACAGCGAACATAAACCGCTCCAGGGGGGCCAAAAATCTAATGAAAAAAAAAATAATTTGTTACAATTTTTGAATAAATCTTATGGATGTGTATTCACATAAAAATTTCAATTATTACATCCAAAGTTTAGGAAATAGAAGGTGGTAATTTACCTCAAAGTTACTTTCGTCTGACCAAACAATTTTGCCACACTCATCAGGTGTCCAATTTTTATAGTTTTTTTTCAAATTCCAGTCGTTTTTTCTTGTTGGTCTGAGACAAGTATGTCTTCTTCCTGGCTTTGCATCCTTTTAATCCCACTTCTAATAACATTCTTCTCACTGTTCGAGCTGATATGTTTTCTGTTTGCACCCTCCCTAAGTTCAGCTGCAAGCTCTGAAGAACTTTTTCCTCCTATCTGCAAGGGATGCACTTTTCAAAGATCTGTCTTCCCTGGCGGTTATAGACTTTTTACAGCCTTGTCCATTTCTGTTTTTGAAAGACATTGTTTCCTTGTACCTTTTAATCGTTGTTTGAACCCACTTCCTTGAACATTGCACCTTCCTGGCAATTTCTACCAAAGAATATCCATCACCAGATAAAGCAACAATTTGTGCCCTTTTAATCTCTGAAAGCTGCTTCTTTGGAGGCATTTTCAATTAAATATACTATTATAGCACTGGTAGGAATCAAATATTACTCGAAAATTACGAAACAACTTTTAGTATGAAAATAAATCATTTTGAATATTGGAATGAATTTAGTAAGAAAATCAGCAAAAGCTCTTGAGAGAGGTTTTGAAGCAACCCCCGCCGCCCAAAAAACTACAATCTACTGTTAAATATTTTACATTTGCTCTCAATTGTTCACTGTACGATTATTAACCTTTTGAATATGTAGGTTTAAACTACTATCTCAATTTTTTATAGGTGTCCATAATTTTGGCCATTGCTGTATATAAATATAAATTTTACTGCAAATCTGTATTTTCACACACACACACACACACACACACACACACACACACACACACACACACATATATATATATATATATATATATATATATATATATATATATATATATATAAAAGGACAGGTTTT
Source organism: Sepioteuthis lessoniana (assembly GCA_963585895.1). NCBI lineage: Eukaryota > Metazoa > Mollusca > Cephalopoda > Myopsida > Loliginidae > Sepioteuthis > Sepioteuthis lessoniana. Next base: position 46,659,169 of record OY757904.1, read on the forward strand.
TGCAAGAAAAAGTGTTCGGTGCTAATAGCAGGTTTAAAACTTAATTTATATTCTATTATTCTTCGGTTATTTTAATTTCAATGATATGTGCACAATCCACAGACAGAAAAGTGAGAAAATTGAGAAACCACCTTTAATTATTGTGTGGTGTAAAGTCACGATAAAATGTTATTCTCTCTCTCTCTCACTCACACACACACACACACACACACACACACACACACACACACACACACACACACACACACACACACACACACACACACACACACACACACACACACACACACTCAAACCCATATATATATATATATATATATATGTGTGTGTGTGTGTGTGTATGCATATATATCGCATTAAGATAGTCGAAATAGATGATATGTGGAATTAGTCAAGTAGTAAATGTCACATGAGAAATCTATTAATATGTCTGCACTCTGTTAAAAATTCGTTTCTATTTTTCTGCAATTTGTTTTCAGCATATTTTAGGATGCATTATTCTTCCTCCAGTCACAATATGCAGCTATTTGGCATCTCTTTTGTATGACTGAGATTTTCTCACGATATCTCAATTCTATTTTGAGAGATTTGCTCGTTTCACCTTTTATTAGACAATGTTCTGTTAACATACTTTCTGTTTTTAAGCTGAGTTTATGGTTTTATAATCAATTTCTCTTAATCCGTTCAGTGGCATCGATGTATAACTTTTCGACATTATTGTTACCTTCTTTTTTGTGGTTTGGTTTGATTGTTTTTTATGGCATTTCTACATTTATGGATTGTTTCATGGCAAATCTGATTTACACACATAGATACATACACACCCATTATCTTTAAACGAACTTGTTTTCATTTGTTTGCACATAAGTAAATGGTTTCAACTATAGTTATCTAAAACTAATTTGCTCAGTCTGTGGGGTTGGTAGAATACACCGACTGCACCTCTGCAATGAGTGTCCTTGATATGACACTAAACAATCTGATGGAGAGGTTCCAGTAATTCTGGAGCTTTGGGGAACGCAGAACACTCATTCATTGACATTGCTCCCAGAACCACTCTGAAATGGAATGGAAACACCTGATAGGGCCCTATCTATGGGTTAAATAGAACTAACTGCATACTTATGCTAAACTGAATTGTTTGATTAGAACTGTTTGACTAAACTAAGTAGCTTGAAATAAAAATATTTTTGACAATTAAACTGTACTTATATTTAAACTACGTGCTTATGCTGAACTGAATTGCTTGAAATGGGACTGTTTTTGGCATTGAAACTCTACTTACACTAAACTGATTTGTTTGATATAGAACTGTTTTGACATATAACTGTATGTAAACAAAATCAGTACTTATACTAAACTTAATTAGCTGAATTAGAATTGTTTGAATAAACTCAATAGCTTGAAATAGAAACGTTTTTAACAATAAAACTGTATACTCATGCTAAACTGAATTGTTTGAAATAGAACTATTTGCATGAAAATGAATTTGGCGTTAAATAACCTACAAAGGTTGATATGCCATAAAATCCAACCAACCAACCAACCAGCCAAAACTAATAATTCTATTCAATATTAATCATTCATTTGTACACAGTGGTTTCAACTATTGCTATCCAGTACTCACAATTATAATAAACTTTATTTTTGCACACAAAGAAATATTTACAAGTCTAGCAAATAATAGAATAGTTCTGTTTGATCCATGCGTAATAGCTATTTTACCCTAACAGATAATACCACAGAATGATGTGTTTTGACACTTATTCATATATCCCATTGTCAATTAAATAATTATTGCATTTAGCAGCATATAAAGCACGCTTTCTTTTAGTAAAATTCCCCATATGTCATATGCAGGTTTAAAATTCCCGACAGCCGGTCGAAATTATAACTCTGGCGACTCCTATTAGTTTAGAATTAAGAGTAACTTTCATATACCAATTGTCATTACTCAAAAAGGTTATTATGCTGATTAAAAGTATTATTATCGATAATATTCATTATATCAATTTCATCACGTTTAATATTAGTACTTGTTTAATTGAATTTTTTTCTTGATTTGCCCTGGTCAAATTGGAGTGCGTCTTATACAACCTTGCGTCTTATATCTCGTCAAATACAGTACCTTTGAAAGGGTACTAAGTTTTATCCTGGCAGTTACATAATTTTATTTATATACGGGTGTGTGTGTGTATGTGTGTGAAAATATTTCGTATGTTTATTTATTATTTAGAACAACAAGATAACAAAAATCTAATTCACAAATACTAACGTAACATGAATAATTTGAAAGATAGTATACTTATCTAAAATTATGAGCTAATGATAATTAGGTGAGAATAGATGTTATAAATGAACAGAAGCCAGAATAAAAATGAGTTTATTTCGCAAAATTCAACATCTCTTTTCGTGGGCTTGGTGTAACACGGTATACTTGATAAGACTGGGTCTTGCCGAAGTCACGCGCCATGGACCATTTAAATGTCGACGGGAGTTGGTCCGATGATATCATCAATTGAGATAGAAGAGGTGCGTTTCCTGAGCACTAACATACAACGACGGATTTCCTGATTCTGCATTTTTTTCTCTTTTGGTGACTTGGGTATGATGAGACAAGCGTCTGCACAGACGAAGAATGAGAAACAAATCATGAATACGAGAAGAGTCGGTTAAAAGAAAACGAAGCTGGCCCGCACCTTGTGTCCGTTATCTCCTATGCAAGCCACAAAGTGAGATCAGTGAGAATTAAGCAAAGAATCTCCAACGCTGAAAACAAGATGTTATTTGTTGTGTTTCTCCTTCCCCACCGTAGACAAAGAAGTTATCGGGGACGAAGATAAATTTAACGTAAATTTCATGTTCATTTATGACATCTATTCTCACCTAATTATCATTAGCTCATAATTTTACATCAGTATACTATTTTTCAAATTATACATGTTACGTTAGTATTTGTGAATTAGATGATTTTATTCTCTCTAGTGATCCTAAGTGTAGTTCAAATTCTTAATATTAGTATCTTAGTATCATAATCTTGTTTGGACTTTAGTCAACCACCAATTAGATCAAACAGCAGGTTTGTCCATTTTATTGTGGTGATCACATGTAGCTGTTCTTTGTGAAGCTATTCCACCAATTAAAATGAAAATCTGCCTATAAAAGAAAACCTGCCTACATCTTACGGTTAGAACATCGTCAAAGAATTACTGGAAGAGTTAAAACTTTTTCTTAACGAAAATAATCTGTTCTTTCTCTTAAAGGCCGCCAGTGAATGTTGTTCAAAATTGGATATTATTTGTTTTCTCTTGTTTTGCGAAACCCCCTTTAGGAAATCTTTTCAGATTTTGAATTATTTATTTTACCGGAAGGAGTTCAAAGAATATTTTGATTGATAAGGAATACAAACGAGAGAATAGAGCATTAAATACAATAATTTCAAACATTAAAATTCACGCGTCTTTTTAGAAAACGAAACAATACGAATCTATTTATATTTAAAACATGATTTGGTTTTCTCTTTTTTTCTTTTCTTTCTCTTCTTTCTTTTTCTTCTCATACTGTTTGTGTAGCTTAGAATACTCTCATTATATCCCTTGCTGAGTGGTAAGTCCTCTCCAAAAAAGGGTGTCTAGGGCATTACACTAAACTACATCTGATAGTGTGACTGTTGTTCTGGAGATCTGGGGATTGTGTTGAATGTATCTTCATTGACGGTAATTTCATGACAATTCTACTACCTGTCGGGTCAAATAGATAAGCTTAAAAACTAATTCTGTTCGATTGGACTCTGTGAAAAAAAAGTATGAAAAAAACCCTTAAGGAATAAAAAAAAATGTAAATAGGAATAAGATTTTCTAACCTCTACGCTTAAAATAAGCCAAGACATATTGACATACAATAAAAATCAATCATTTTCTTTCTTTCCTTCTTTCTTTCTTTCTTTCTTTCTTTCTTCAATCCATTGGGATAGTTTGAAAGCCTGTCAGTTGAATTTACCTGTGATCTATACTCACCAACACCGCAGATGCCACAATTTTAAATCATTAAATACAATAAATTCACACGTTAAAATTATTGTTTCTTTTAGAAAATGAAATAAAACGATTCTATACATTTATAAAACGCAATGCAGTTGTCTACCTTCTTTCTTTCTTTCTTTCTTCCTTTCTTTCTTTCTTCAACTTTCTTTCTTCAATTTACTAGAGTAACTTGAAAGCATCTGAGTCATACATTAAGTTTATGTGGCAAACGTCCTCATGCGACCATGTTAAAACCTTTGCGATGGGCATGAACCTAACTCTCACTGCTTGTGGTCCATCTTTTCCTCGTTTTAAGTGTGGTATTCTCACTGATAAATCATAAGAGTTGACTGATTAAAAAAAGAAAATTCGTGAGTATATGATCCATCAACATTGACAACATGTTTTCCTTTATTTAGTGACAGAATGGCTCGTTTGCATTTTATCGGCTAAATCAAATCTCTGAATATCTCCAACAGTGTTGATAAAATTGTTTTTACATTCAAGCAGTTTTAGGGAAAACAACGAGAAAACTGCTTTTTAGAGTGTTTTCATTATCAATATTAATCCTTGATAAAATACGGAATCAAATGTGATATCTGGTTTATTAAGAACGTTTATCGCCTTTTCACCCTCCACTGTAATCTAAGTAATGTTGCCTTTCGTTTCTTTGGTGGGTCCGAGAATATAATGAGCGCACCCCAGCAGAAAGATAAGACTCCACTGAGTAGAAAAAGGGTGTTCTGAATATATGAAGAACGTGAAGTCCCTCTGTTGTTGCCATTATTCCCAAGTCCCGGAGAGCCAGTAAGTGTTTTGGGGTGTATTTATGAGTCAAATCGATCTGAAGAGTTAATATTTAAAATGATTTTAAACAACATTGTAATTCTTTGAATATTGATAGTGCAACTTAATATGATCTATTCACTTGTTTAAAATGATTAAGTACTTGACTAATACATTGGCTCTTAAAATATTATCATTGCCATTAAGTACGAAGTGTTTACCTGTCTGAAATGATGGTGAACTTTATTAATACATTGGCATTTAAAACATTCATATTGCAGCTAAGTATGAAGCGTTTACCTGTTTAAAATTATGAAGTAACTCTCTAAATAACATACAATTGGAGACTATAATTTACTTATGTCTTTTATCATAAAATAAACCAACAAGGGTTAAAATGATGACCAATCAACCAACTACCAATTCCCCTCGTTTTATATCGACTTTCACAAGGAAGATGTTCAAACTATTTCTATGACCTAGTAAAACCAATCAGCGAGTGTCCAGTTAAATTTTGGTTCGATAATGCTCTTTAAGGCCAATAAATATCCATTTGGTTCCTGAACGCTCGAAAGACTCCACATCTCTGTATACAATCATATCCCCATCTTCACTTATCTCTCCCGTTCCAATCAATTTTCTTTTCCATTTCCAAAATCTCATCGCGAAATCCCCGTAACCCTTTGTTACGCGATGATTCCTTTCGTTTTGCTTTGGGTGAATTTTAGTAAAAGTATTTTGTATTTATCTAACCCCTCCACCCCGAGCAGGCCGTGTCAGACGGTCAATTTTAAACGGATTTAAGCTCGTTTGAATGCATTTGTTTTTTTTGTTCACTTCGACCGGTTGCTGAACTATGTCTAAATAGCCTAGTCTGCCCGACTAATAACACATAGCTAGAGGGAGAAGACATTGATTCCTGCTGTTCCTGGGACATTAATGAAGCGCAAACAACTTCTTCCATGACTTGAACACGGGTCACTGTGTTCATTTCCGAAGTCGATAACTGTAATGAAACTAGCCTTCTAGTATTTTTTTAGTAATGTGTTATTAATGCCGCTTGGGATGATAATATTATTGTACTTTTGTGTGTTATGTAATGAAAAAGCATAAAACTATTTATTAAAGCCTACTTTTTAAAAGTTCAACTTTAAAAACTTTCATTTAATTCTTTTTTATACTGATTATCTTCACACTTAATATTGTCAATGACATTATATCTGTTTTCTTTGATGTTATTGTTTTTTGAACAGCCTTAACGTTTTTGCAATAATTTAAGGTAAGATTTGTCGCTCTGATATTCATAATTTTTGTTACAGACTTAGTATCAGAATGTTGTATTAGCTTTTTTTAATGCATATCTGTGCATAGAGCGAGGCTATCGAAAGGAAGGAAAAAGCTGTTTTGCCAAAATCCCTGGCCGGCTATAACAGCTGGGTAATCAACCAGTAAAAGAAATGATAGTGTATTATGCGTATCTTTACAAAACCTTTGTGTGTAAAAAATCGTGTGCTTAAAAAACCTAATTAAAAAAAAAAGGAATAATACTTATTCCTTGCTATGCAGCAGAAATTCAGTTGAAGCAAATGTATTTGCAAGAAGCGCAAAATGTATCAGTAATTTGCGATATATTCATAAGACATTGAAAAAATACTTTGAAATATTTAAGAATGAGATATGAACAATTCTGTTTGGGAATTGTCATTTCTATTCCCTATATACATATCTTATTATGATCTTTAATAGCCCCTTTTAATGATATAGGCACAAATTGCCTTGAGTTATTGTAAAAGAACAACAAAATGTTTGGTGGATTTTAAACAACTATGTTCAGACAGACATACACACTTCTAGTTGTTATATCATTGTAACTCGACCGATTCTGATGGCTGTGGGAAAATAATTACGAGTGTACACGCTAATTGAATGAGAACTTGATATAAATAGAGTGAGTAAAAAGTTTCTTTATCATTTCCATTGACTTTACCACAACTTACCACGTAACATTCGGCCGTAAAATAATAATTTTTCCCTGAGCGAATAAATAAGATAATCAAGCAGAAAATAAAAAAATAAAATAAAAAAATTTAAACCGTTTTAGCAGGTTTTAGAATTCTAGTAGAAGTGTGGCTATTATAACTGACGTTATATATTGACACTCGACCGAGCCGTCAATCAAGAGACGCACCTGTGTAAATAAGCGGAAGAACAGCGGAAGCAGGTGGACGATAGAAAATAATATAACCAGGTGTCCGGGCGGCTTCAGCCAGTTGGAAACAGGATGCCGAAGTAAGAACCAGCTCCAGACAGAGGGCTTTGGGCTCTTAGTAACCCCCGGTTGAGCAACCCAAGCCAAGATGCAAAAGACGTGCTGCTATCGTCGAGGAAGAACTTGAGTCAATATAGCAGTCCGTTTCTGTCTCCAATCATTTCTCTCACACAACAAACAACACCCTTTCGAAAATAAAGTTTGAGAGATTTATATAAAGAAGTGTATTCGTTCGTTATTGAAGTCGTCATTACAGTTGATTATAGTTGTGAGTATACAACACTGAGACAAACGAAATAATGATCTTCTTGAGGAAAATAATAATAAAATTCATCAACAAAATAAATTAAAACAACACCGAGCTGCTTTTTCTCGAGATTTTATGACAGCCTTAATTTGTGGGGATTAATTAAAAATGAATTACAAATAGAATAAATACATTAAAAAAGTAAGCTTCCCGGAGGCCTCTGACATGAAGCGAAATTCGCGCTTGCCTGAAGGGATGGAGTTTCTGGCAACAAAGAGAAATTCACTGAGCATTCACCACTGATACTGGACGAAACTCCTTCTCTCAACTGCTGACATGTAGCGCACGCGTTCTCCAAGTCTCGGGCTTAGTGGCAGGCTATGTTTCCTGTTTTCTGTGACCTCTGCTAAAACGAACAACTGGACATTTGGTAAAACTCAAACTCATACCCTCCCTCAAAATGCCTCTAAAACATTTCAACACTTTGTCTAGAAGACGCAACTTTTTCTACTGCTACAGGGAAACGTTTTACACCATAGAACAGTCGTTAAACACTAAAATAAAGTTTGACTTAATATGTATCCTTGTTTATTTCCTTCCGTCCTTAATTCTCTTTCAGCTTCTCACAGACAAAGAGGACGACAAATTAATGGAGTAAAAAGAAGAAAAAGGAGTCTAATACGGAACTCAAAATCATCGCCAAAGAACTTGACAACAGACACTATTGACCTACATCCACGTGAGCAACTCTCCAAACCTTCTCATTCCTCATAAATTCTTTCGGGGATGGATTTCGCTAGTTTAAAACAATATTATTTATCAAAGTGCTTCCAACTTTCTGAAGAGACAACTAATATTCTTTGGTGGATTGACCTTATTGGCCATTAAAAATGCACCATATGCTTCTGAAGGAATTTAGATCCATTCTGTTTGCTGCCCATGTCGGCAGTTTTATATGTCTTTCCTGTAAAATTTTTTTAATCCCCTTTGCTCTATGACAAGAGGAATTATCATCCTGGAAATTACTCCGTTATCAACCAACAAATTTTCTGTCGATATAATAAGAAAATTACCAAGTATTTTAATATGCACAGATGTATTGGTTAATGAGGCAATAATTGCTACCTGTTTAGATCTTTTAAAGGATATGCAAACTTGTATCATGAATGTAATAGGAAATTTTCTTAAGACAGTCATGTTTATATGATTAATTAGACCGGCACCAAACAAAAGTTCCAGCATTATTATCTTGGCCAATGATCATTCTTGGTTCATCACTGAATATAACTTTTATCTGATTGTCCACACATCGTGTCTTTATTTCTTTAGGCCTATTTAATCTCATTTATTTCTGTTTGTGTGTTACGGCTGATTTTGTTTGTTTTTTCTACATGTAAATCACATTTCATTCAGTTGATTTTCTACCTTTCAGTCACCAACATTGCCACTTGTTTCGATCCATTTTTTTTGTGTTGATTTTTCTTACTGATTTGATTTTTTTATCCTGTGTCGTTGATGTCTTTCGTGATCTAACTGAAAGTTTTCCTTCGTGTAACAACTTCATTTCTTTTATATATGCACCAAATTTTACACACAGATAACGGGAAGAGCAAATGTCTTTCGGACAAATCTGGTTTTGTTTGCTTACTTAAATGACTTTTAAGAGCCATTTCCATTGTTTCAATAGACAGTTATTTTGTTGGATCCACGTTTTCTTTCAAATAGGTATGCCCTATTGGTTGTTGCGGTCTTTTGACCAATTTGAAAATCTGGGCTTCTGTTTGTATGTTTTAGGAATGCATATTACTAGATAATTCAATAGTTTTTTCCTTAATATTTGGTAATAATTATTTCTGAATAGCTTAGAAATGTTATACAATTAATTCAAATAATCTAATCTATTTTGTTTAATGAATATTTCATGAAATCAGAATATTCATCTATTAAATAAAAATCTTTAGCGTCTTATCTATTATTAATTTCTTTGCGGCGAAAGAAAAACAAAACTTAGCGAACATCCTCTTTGTGTGAAAATTTCATAATTTATGCCAGGGGAAATAATCTTGGTAGTTATGGCGACTTCATCCTAGTGTCTAAGGGAAATATTAAAAGAAATTAAATCTAGTTTCATTCTAACTTTTGTGTGCTATTGTATACAGCCATGAGCCATATTTATGGAATCACCACAAGTAGAGGATTTTTATTTAATTTATTTTTATTTTGAGCAAAGGAGCAAATGACACCATTTTTGTTTTGTTTAACTGATGAACACTGTGGCTTCATGAAATATACCTAAGGCAAATAAGATAAAATTACAAAACTTAACAGACAATTTTTTCCTGATATAACAGAGAAAAATTATGGAATCATTCAATGTTGAAATCAAATTACTGAATCACTTTGTAATCTCTTTCTCTCTCCACACACACACACACACACACACACACACACACACATATATATATATATATATATATATATATATATATTACTTTATTGCACAATTCTTAATTGATAAGCTAAACAGCTGTTAAAAATTAATATTCCATGGAATTACCTAGCAGATGAATCTAATTAATCGAACGGAAATATGGAGATTTCAAAATGCATTTTGATGCAGGTACAATCACCAGAGGAAGATGATGCAATGAACATATACGTGAAGATAATAAGAACGTTAAATGAAAATGATAGACAACTGAAAATTCTTTAAAAATTCAAAAATCAGAAGTTTTTTGACGGAAACAGGCATCAACACTTGTGTTAGTATTTACCCAACCACATCGCTTCTCCTAGACTGATTGCCTAACAAAGGCTAAAGAACCCAGTCTACTGAAATAATTTTCCACGGTTGGAGGACGAAGAGAGGATTAATCCCTTTTTCAAGAGCACGAGCACAAAGTAAAAGGCAAATAGCTTCACTGATGATTTCATTTCTGGAGAAGTCTTTTCCTGAAATAAAGGAAAAGAAATAAGATCAACTGCTGCACAGTTTAGATCGTGAAATATCAATATGCAATAGTTAGTGATAACAGAACGGGAATATTCTGATGGGAAAAAAACTGAATTGTAAGTTTTATTTTTGGATCCTTTACCTATCAGCTGCTCAGGTGTCAAATGCACATCCAACACTGCAGACTGAAAACCCTATTCTGCATTCTTTGTATGCCAGGATTTGAAAAATATCATGATACTTAGAATTATGAATAAAACAATAATAGTTTATATCAGTGCGGGTACAGCAGGCAACACCTTTGCCATATTTTTCACCAAGTTGCATATATATTTTATACATATTTACCAACCGCACCGCTAGGGCAGGATATGACACAAGGTCAATTTTTAACAGGTTTGAATTCAGAGTTCTCCTTCTCCTAGACTAATTGCCACATCAAAGTTGAAGAACCCAGTCTGCCCAACTATTTTAGCCACAGCTGGAGGGAGAATAATTGGATTCATACCTTTCCCAAGAGCATTAGTGCTATGTGAAATGCAATCAGTTTCGTCCATGATTTTAACTCGTGTCGCCGTGTCCATTTCCTAGGATGTTAACCATTACACCACGGGCACATTTTGCATTAATATTTTATGCAAAAATCTTTTACTTAATGTTAATCAAACTGTCATCAATTTCCCAATTATAAATATTATCCGATTCTTAGAAATGTTTCATTCAGAATATTATATACATAAGCTTTTGATAAGAATGTGACAACTGGATGGAACTTATTGAATAAACAGAAAACAGAAATAAATACCAGTAAAACAAGAAATCTCAAATGAAACTGTTTAATAGATCTGCAAGACTTATTTTTGTACTACGCATAACTGAATAGAAATTCTTTAGTTTTTCATGGAGGGTTAACTTGAAAATGAGGATTCAATTGAGAATGTATTGAAAAGAGAGCCGTAATGAATAATAAAACTTATACTTAGAATGTTTTAGTATCTGAATTAAAAACATCACGAATCTTTCAAAAATAGATTTATGGCTCGGTTCCATCACCCAAAGTTAATGTATCAAGGGATTTCCGAGTAAGCTGTAACCGGTTTGACGGAAAATATAGTTTTATATTAGAGAATTTGATGCCTCAAAAAAATTTAGGCAGCAATATTGGCCCAAAGAATTAATTATGATCTTTTGATTTTTGATTCCAGATTTCTTTGAACCAAAGATTCTACATTTATTTCTACATCATGTCGGTTAGGCATTGAATACCTTGACTACATCCCCTCTGAGAGATAAAAACACATAAACAACTTGCTTTTTGGCGAGTGAGAGTATTTATTTAATTTGAGTCTAAGATGAATGAAGAGTTTCAAACATCCTAACAACTTCCAAAAGTTTAGTAACAGCCTACTAGAAATTCAAAAGGAAAATTAAGTTTCGTTTCTTTGTTTAGTGTCATATCAATCTTCGTGGATTATTTAATGCCGAGGCGATCCACGAAGAGGAACAGTAAGGCTATATTTAACCCATTGTTGGTGAGATAGGAGTATTTTCTTCGGGGATTATTCCGAAGGTGATTGGAGTTCGAACCAGTATACGAAGTTGTCACAGTTGTGCACGTTATCCACTACATATTGAGAACCCTCCTTAAAAAGTAAGATACGACGCTCCATTATCAAATTCCCATCAACTTGCCGTATATTTAGATGAGCATGTGATTTAGTGACTTATTATCGCTTCCATGAATCAAATCATTTCATTGAATTGTGTCCTTTCCTCACATCATTCATGAATCTGTAAGGATAACGCCTTGTCGGCCGGGTTTAAGGCCACCACAAAAAAGTTACTGGGTATGACGCAAAACTGCAGCTGATGGTAAAGATCCAGTTCTGGAGATCATAGGGAGGTACAATACTTCTCTGTTACCATTACTCCCAGGTCCACCATGACGCAGTGTGATACGACCAATTAAACTCCCATCTGTGGGTATAATAGAAATGGTCTATCATTTACTAAGGATTATTATCATAATTGATAACTGGAAGATATACAGCTGCGTGCAAAGGATTTTAATTAGGTAGAAATATTGAATATCACGTAAGTGCGTACTAAAATCAGAAACCAAAAAAAAAAAAAACAACAAACAAACAAGCAAAAAGGCTTAAAAAACCACTGGACAAAAATGTAAATATGAAGGTACATTGAACGCAATTCCTTAACTTTTCGGCATAAATAGCACTTAAACTGTTGATATGCCTTTAAAATCAGTTAATCAATGACATTCAAGTTCTTTGTGGCAGGTTTTATGTAGCTATGATACTTATATAATACATAGCACTAATACCCTTTGGAAAGGTATGAACCCAATTATTTTCCCTCCAACTATGGATAAATAGTAGGACAGACTAGGTTCTTCGGCCTTGGTCGGGCAACTAGTCTAGGAGAAGGAAAACTCTGAATTAAAACCTGTTAAACTCTGCTTAAAAATTGACCTTGTGTCATATCCTGCCCGAGCGGAGGGGTTGGTAAATAGGATGATACTTATATTTTAAAGAATAATTATTCTGTTTAATATCTATAAGCGGTTTATTTCTTATCAAGCAGGAAAAGCTGCATGAACATCGTGCTATTATATCGATTCTAAAATTTTACCAGGTTATTCAGTTAGCATAAGCTTATTCTATCATGCAAATGAGGGAGTCCTAGTGTCATAGTTTCTATTGTGCTGGGCTCCAATATCATAGTAATACAAGACAGGTAAAATGCGACACAAACTCTTTATTAAACATGATAGACTACACTTATTATTGTGCTGTTCAAATGTTCCAGTCCCATAAGCATATTACTATTAAAATGAAAATTGATCGTCCCGATTTTACAGAAACATAGAAGTGCTGCATCAGATATTGATCCCTAGGAATAGAACAGAAGTTTATAATTATATGGCTCTAAATCTTCAACGACAAGCACCTTCAAATTCTTTGCAAACATATGCTATTTCATCGTAAAAGAAAAAAAAATCCCCGGATAAATTTTCTGTGTGGCATCAACATGATTGCTGTATGTTATGGAGAAAGAAAATTGATAAATTATATTTAATCTTTCTTGTAATGGTTTGGTTTCTTTCCATAAAGCCATATCAACATTCGTGGGTTATTTACTGTCAGAACCATCCTTGAAGAACAGTAGTGGTACTATTTAACCCATAGCTTGAGGAATAAGGGAGTTTATACCTTTTCAAATGGTATAAGCCTAAAAGTAAAAATAGCGCAATTGGATTTCAAAATCACATACTCCGAGCCCAGTCAGCTGGGGCTGTAGAATACACCGACTTCATCTCTTCATAAAAGTAAAACCTCACCAACAAGTGTCTTCGATATGGTATTAAATCATCTAATGGTGACGCTCCAGCTTTGGAGTTTTCGGGAATGTAGAGTACCTCTTCATTGCTACCGCTCTTCGTTCCACTCTGACCCGTGGTAGTAGCAGCTTTTTAAGTCATATCTATGGATCAACTAGAATAAACTATGTGTGCAAACAAATGACTTATGTTAAATTATGACTGTTATATAGCAATACTTGAAAACATTTCGCTGTGTGCAAAAAAAAAGAACTCGACTCATTTAAGAATGTTATCAATAAAATGTGTTTACAAATATTTAAAATATATGTATAGACAGGATTTGGCACAAAATAACATACAATGGTTGATATACCCTAAAGCTAAACCAAACCAAACAAAATCAATCACTTTCTGTGCAACGGGGACTCCCTCTTATTTAGTTACGGGTGTTAATGATATAGCTTATAAATAAGAATACAATGAATATAAGATTCATATATCCTAAAAACCTATATTGTACATCTCTTCTCGTATAAGACTCCCACACGCAACTTTTTCCTACTCTTTCCGATATCCAGTCAATCATTATATTCTCTAGGGAATATCTAGTATTTAATAATTCATTTCTTCGTCTATTTACTTTTGAGTTTTACCTGATGATAGTACTTTTAATACATGAAACTTAATGTTGTGAAACCAAAGTAGAGATATGAGAGAAAAACATTTTTCAGGTTTTATGCAGTTCTACTGGCCAGTAATATATATATATATATATATATATATATATATATATATATATATTTGTGTGTGTGTGTGTGTGTTTTGTTGTTTAATGGCATATCAACTTTCTGGGGTTATTTAATGTCAAATCCATCCTTCTAAAAGAATAGTAGTGGTATTATTTAACCCATAGCATGAAGGGTGAAAGCGGTTCATAACTTTCCCAAGACACCAACTATACGGCCACTTGCCTCCCATCACGAAAACTGTACAGGTTAGACGAGCCAGACAGCAGTGTTTCAGTAAACATTCAGTCTGAAACTGAACGTAATCGCATGAATGGAGTTTGAACTCACTTACTACGATTCTGAAGTCCAATGATTTAACCATTAGGCTACAAAGACACCACACATGTATGTATGTATGTATGTATGTATGTATGTATGTAGTGCATACATTCAACAATGTGTTATCATCATCATCATCATCATCATCATCATCATGTCGTGCCGCCTGCACGGATATCCCTGACCATCTCTCGCCACTTCTCCCTATCGTTCATCGCCTCCGGCAGGTCTTCTGAATTACATCCTGTGTCCTCACATAGCTGCTGTATGTAAGTTCGGGCTGGTCGTCCTGCTTTTGCTTGGCCATATGTGGGGGTCCATAGGAGTACATCACTTACGAGCTCGCCCTTGCTTCTCCAGCAGTGTCCGGCGTGTCTGGCTCGTCTAACCTGTACAGTTTTCGTGATGGGAGGCAAGTGGCCGTATAGTTGGTGTCTCGTGGGGTGTTTTCGCCAGGACTTGTTCAATATTGCTCTCAACATTCTGGTGTAGTTGCCGTCAAGTTTCTTCTCCAGCCGTTTGGTTAGCGTCCATGTAGTGAATCCATATAGCAGTATCGATACAACCGCTGCCTGGAAGAAACTGCCTTTCATTTTATCAGTCAGGTCTATGTAATACTCAATGATAATTTTTGATTGGTAAAGGTAAAAACAAGTACCAGAAACACATGTCCAACTAAGTACACGTAAAGATGATACAAATTTGATGATGGAGTGTATATACAACATGTCCAGTAAACATTCTCAAAGAAATTTTTGCGCAGAATTCGAGTGTATTAGTGACATTTTCGTGGTGAAAGGGTTATCATCATATGAAGTGTGTTCAGCTACCCGAGTTCAAAGCCTAATTGAGTCTGTATTCAGTTCACATAGTGATAATATCCTGGGAAAGTTAAGCATCCAACTATTTACCCTCTAGCTATAGGTAAGTATTAGTACAGGCTGGACATGTAATCCTAGTATGCTAACCTCTCAAGGAGAAGCAAAAACTCTGAATTCAATCCACAACAGGAGAGGAATGGGCTCCCCCAGATACGCTAGGTGATTAGCGTCTCTTCCACTAAACCAGATAAGGAGACAAGAGTTAATTCGGTTTGGTTTAATTTTATGGCATATCATCCATCATTGGTTTTTTAATGCCAAATCCATTTCATACATATAAACAGTTCTATTTCAGGCAATTCAGTTTAGCATAAGTAGACAGTTTAAATGCCAAACGCTTCTATTCGATCCATAGATAGGACCCTATCAGGTGCTTCCACTCCGAGCCGAAGTTTACCTGGTGTACTGATGGCAGTCAAGGGTACTCTGCATTCCTAAAACCTTCAGCATAACTGGAGCCTCACTATCAGATTGTTTAGTGTCATATCCAGGAGACTCTTTAGGGGGAATCTTACTCCTCTGCAGAGATGCAGTCAGTGTATTCTTCAGCCGACTAGGCCAGTAACGGATGAGTACGACTGTGCTATCAAAATTACTCAAAAATGGCTTGGTGGTTTGAAATAATCAAATCTTGTTCCGAATTCAAACTTCCTTTCTTTCTCCTCGTCATCTTAGATCCAAATTAAATGAAGGCTCTCAGTCGCCGAAAGGTAATATGTTTGAGTTTTTTTTGTTTTTTTTTAAATTCCTGGCAAGCAGTAGATCCCTGACGGTTACACTATCTGTCTTAGATTATCTTTTGTACAATATGTCTATATATTTGCTTGTATATGTGTGCGTGCCAATATGTGTATAGTTTTGTGTGCTGAATAACGTTCCTGCACTGAATGCGACGTTACCGTACTTTCCAAATAGAGAAATCGATAAAGTTGGAGACGGAAGAACACAACTCATAAATAACAGTGAACAAAAAAAGAAAAAAAAAAAAAAGAAAAAAAAAGAACATGAAAAAAAAACGAAAAGGAAAAGATAATCCCAAACATTGAAGACAAAGCAAGCATCTCAGAGCAGTATGAACTTATCACTCCTAATCTGCACAAAATTTGAAATGGAAAATATCGGACGGCCAGAATATCCGTTAAACGCTTCTCGCCTTTTCCACTTTCAAAGCGTATATAAATTGAAAATATTGATCCAAAAGACGAACACAAAAAATTAACTTTTGGAATAAGATTAAAATAACAAGCGAAAGACTGGAATAAACTGGCAAGAGTATGTTTCGGTTATTATTTAATCCATACATCAAGTGAGTTTTCTCAAAGGACAACGGCGAGAGCTTAGGAGAATCCAGTAATGGAAATAAACATTCGGAAAGATCTACAATATTTGCCATTCTACATTTCAATGAATTTATATAGCTTAGTACCGGACATTGGCCTAGCAGAGTGTTCGCCAATGGCCCGGAAGACCTGGGTTCAATCCCAGGTCGAGTCATACCAAAGACTCAAAAAATGGTACTTGATGCCTCCTTGCTTAACACTCAGCATTGTAAGGTACGGATCAAGGGTAAAGTAGAGCAATCCTGGGAAGGAGTAGCGCCCTCCCCAACACCTTGGTGTAGTAGCTATCTAAAAGGGAGCCTTCGGGTCACCCTCGACTATGGTCGCCAACTTTACTTACTTATATAGCTTAGACCAACTTACTAATACAGTTAAAACAAATATAAACATAGTGTTTATAAAATCTATTTGCATATTTCTAAAACCTCAAATTATCCATTAAACTTTTCTTTATGGATTGCATTGTTGTATCGTTTTCTTAAAATTAAATATCTATTTTAGGTCAGAAATGTCATTATTTAAAAATATTAAACAAAATAAATGAACAAATAAATAACGGTAAAAGAAAACAACCCAGCAAAAGCACAGAAACCAAAGAAAACAACAAACAAACAAACACAAAAAATAATTCTTTAGCTGTCGATGGAGCTTCAAATAAGTTGATTGTATCCTTTGAAAAGAAGTAAGATCCCCAAACAGGCAGTTTCCTGGGTATGAAACTAAACTACATGTAATGGTGAGGATCCAGGTCTCGAGATTTGTTGATTATAAAGCACCCCTTCATTGCCATTACCTCTAAGGTTCCCATCTATGAATCAAATAGATGTGTATGCAAATTATTTGTATTAAAATCGAATATTCTATATTATATAACGGTACGCAAAAACTAAAGAAACAACACAAAAATATAAATATGTAGGAAAATATTAGAAATTCCCTAATCTCTTGGCACAAAATAACCTGAGATGTATTGGCATGACGTTAAAATCAATCAATCAATATATCTATTCAGTATCAAAGCTGGCAAACTCATTTAATCGAACTCAACAAATTTTAATGTTCATTTTCAAAGAATCATTATAGAAGCATTTTAACTATCATATATAAAATGGATTCCATTAAATGGTAATTAGAAATATCCGCCCTTGAAAAAAAGTTTTATTAGGTTTTGTTTGTTTGGGTTTCTTTGTTTAATGGATATCAATTTTCATGGGTTTCTTAATGCCAAAAGTAAACAGTAATACTATTCAACCCATATCTTAAGAAAGAGTAAGGAGGTCAATATATTAAGATACCACCTGCCAGTTATGCTCTCATGAATAACTCATATATCTAGTTAATAAAAAAAGTTATCATAATCACATTCGAGGTCATATAAATGTGTCTCGATTAGTGTTGGGTATCACCCACCTTTTTCCACAAAATGAACTAGTCCATCTGCCATATATAGCAGTAGCTACTAATACCAGAGCAGACTAGAAGGTGAAGAGCAGCTTCTTATAGGAATAGTATTAGAGCGTTGGAGACTGGATCACACTGTTATGTTTTGACATTTTACCTGGCCAAAAATGCCATTCAAGGTGATGCACCGGAAGGAGGTGACACATTCTAGTGGCAGTTGTGAGAGGAAATCGCGTGGGCGGAAATTGGCTGATGAAATGGGACGAGGTAAAAAAAAAATCCCATTATACTCTCATAGACTGACGCATCGGAAGAGAGTGACCTCTGAACTGCATAACAGTTATTTCCGCTCGATGACGATCACACAGGCCATTCCAAAGAAAGAGGAAGTGATACATCCCGATCGCCAGAGATCGGAAAAAATTGCGGAGGCGTGGAGGCGTGTCCATATCACTGCGTGGGAGTTTGAAGGTAATATAAGGCCGTCGAATTGAACAGAAGACAGTTGAGTTCGAGTGCCAGTTGGAGAAGAGTTGTGGTAGGGAAAGCCACACCCGGCCGAAGGGGATCCGGTTGAGCAGCCATGGAGAACGAGAAAGACGCAACGCTGACGACCATAATTTTGGGGTCAAAATATTTCAGTTATGTTCGGTCTCCAGCTCCCTCTCACACGCAAACTTTGAGTAACCCTTTTCGAAACCTTACAAATAAAGTGAGAGGTAAAATATTTTATAAAGAAGTCTTCCTGCGTCTTTCTGTGTGCGTCGTTTATTACTGCGTCTTTATCATCATGCGTCTATCTATTATTGTGTCGTTATAATGCTGTATGATGCTGCAGATGACTATATAACAACACTAGATCACCTAACTTGCTACCGTAATAACGGAGGCCAATACTACCGTTGGACTATATCTTTATTCTGTATTCACTAATTCTATGTTCTTGTCTACTAATAGTCTCTCTATTGTATATGCCTTTTCCTGAGAATATATATCTATTTCCTCTCATATCGTGGTTTGTCCTTTATTTAATATTACAAGCGTTCACTAACCAGAACGCAACAATTAGGAAAAGGGTTAATGATAATTCCTGTGACTTTTATCATGAAGAATATCTGTTCGCTTGTACGGATTATATCCACTTCATTTATTACATTAATATTGTGTTTTATTTAACTATGTAAATATACACGGTAAATTTAGATCTGTCTTCATGCAGGTTAACACAACTTAGTGACACAAATAATCTCCTTTATGAATGAAATGTTTTTCTTGACATCAACTATTAAAAATAAACAACGAATGAATAATGTCTTATACATTTGAAGTTAATACATGTCATAATATCGGGAAAAAAATCATAAAATTAACTGAACAATCAATTCATTTCTGTCGTGAACTTACTGATGTACGCAGAAGTAATGCCCCTGTACATAACCATGCAGATCAAATTTCAATGTGACTATAGGATCAAGTAGAATTTTCTCAACAAAATGGTTATAGTCGTAGGGAAATGGAATGGACGATTCGAGTTCAAATCCTGAACGAAGCAGTTTATATTTTATTTCTCGTTAATATCATTTGGAAAGGCATAAATCCTTCTTTTCCTTTTCTAATGATGGGTAAATAAGATGATAAATCGGGTTTTCTAGATTTTCTAGAAACCAGCAATAAGTAAGTAAAGTTGGAGACCTTAGTCGAGAGTGACCCGAAGGCTCCCTTTCCAATAGCTATTACACCGAGGTCTTGAGGAGGGTGCTACCCCACTTTACCCTTCATCCTTGCCTTATAATACTGAGTGTTAAAGCGAGGCGGCATCAAATACCATTTTTGAGTCTTTGGTATGACTCGACCTGGGATTGAACTCCGGTCTTCTGGACCATTGATGAACATTCTACTCATTAGGCCAATAGCCCAGTAAACCAGCAATACTACGTTGAAAAATTAACCAGGAGGGTTTGAATAAATATAATCATCAGATCTTGTTGGAAGACTTCTAGCATTAAACCTAACCTTCATTTCAGTACATGCTGTGAAATCCATATGGCCCGAATATGAACTGTCCTTAGTGCCTGCCGTTTTGGCATGGAAATGTTTAAATGACTGGAGGTAATTTGTAATTATTCGTCATTAGGTGTTGCGTTTGGTTGTTGATGGTTTAAGTAGTTTGTGGACAAACAAAGATGTCAGAATTATAGCAACTACACAGATTTACTATTGCTATTAACGTATGTTAGACGTAAATATATTGAAGGATTTAGTTAGTGACGTTTTAGAAAATCGTTTTTGCGGTAAGCTATCTGTAAAAAGTCATCGTCTCTAGGGAACGTATTTATAGAAGGTGATTACCAGAGATGATTGTGTGACATTTAAGAGAAGCGGACGACGATCGTTGACCTTCACATTTTCTTTAGATTATTTGATGGGATCCCAGAAGCTACTTGGCGAAGGGAATGCTGATTTGTTAGAAATGAATTTCTTTCTCTATTCTGAATTTAAAAAAAAAATGATGACTTTTTTTTTCACGTTTGAGACCGAATATTGCCTGCAAACAGAGAAAATCTCACGTACACCATCATGCCAAGTATGATTTCTACTCGCAGGTCCAATGTGTCTTTTCATTTAAAAATCGTACGTAAGTTGAGATTATTTACGAGAGTGCTTCGTCAGAAGTAGCGCAAACAAACGAGATTAGAAATAGGTTATAATTTAAGAAATGCGAAAAATAGTTAAATGTCAAATTCTCATACGATTACGTGATTTTTATTGTCACACTGTATTGTAGAATGGCTGTAAATATTTTGATTTCGTTAACGCTCGAATGTGACACCCGCCAGTGGACCTCTGACAGTTTCTCAACGACTGACTTACCCAACGGTGTTTTAGCCTTTTTTTTAAATATCGCTCATAGGGATTGGAATTTCAAAAGGATAGACCAGCGTTATAAAGGGAGAATAAGAAAAGATAAAATCCTTAGTAAGAAAGAAATCAAACAGACATCTAGACTATACAGAGCCTTTGTTTACGAGTGGCAAATTTGACCTAACATGAGATTTTTCTTGTTGGTTCCGCTCAGCTAGCTTCATTTTTTCTGCCCACCAGTGACGTCAAATTAATATTCGTTGCTTAACCCATACGATATGTAAAGTCGAACCCCATACAAAATTTGATTTTTTGTTTAAGGCTTCAAAATTGAGATGTTAGCCTAACTCAACGACTTTCTCCTTACTTTTTTCTCCCTGGTCCAAATTTTTTACTGGGTGCCTAAAAATGGCTTGAATAATAGAGAGAGAGAGAGAGAGAGAGAGAGAGAGAGAGAGAGAGAGAGAGAGAGAGAGAGAGCGTGTGTGTGACAAACAAAGGGACAATAAATAAATAAAGAAATTCAAGCTAGTTTTTAATTAAATAATCGGAAAAAATGAAAAGCTTTCCTGTGGAAACCTTCTCTTTCAGTCAAAACACTAGCTATTGACACCTGAAAATGACCCTTCAAGAATCACCTACTTCCTTTAGCGGACCGCCCACACAATTATGAGCTTAAAAAACACACTCATACAATAATTATTTCCTTTTGTCTGAATACGAAATATATTTATGTAGCCTACTTTTTTCGAGATGATATCGAGTGTGAAATGTCTATCTCAGCGTTTATCAATGATTTATGACAATATTAAAGGAAAAAAAGACATTCGCTTTTTCATAAGCTCTTTTAGAGCAGACAGGCCGGCAACTTGTCATTACCTATACACTTGAACTGACCACTAAAAAGGAAAATCAGCACATCTGTTTGTAATAACTATGTGGGCGTTTGATAGACGTATCACTTTCGACCAAACTACTTCAAATCCATTCTTGTGCTTTTACGTGGTCAGTCGGAAATGTAACGGGGATAGGTGTGTTATGCGTGTCATGGACAATAGAGAGATAACCGGATGGCGTTCTAATCTTACATGATATCTTATGATTATACAACTGTAATCTTACTGCAAGGATTGCATTTTTTCACATTTATATATACCTCTTTTTTCAAGTCTTTCTGAAACGAACACCAAACTCCAAAAAACCCAGACATTTTTGGAAAAAACTCCCTCACAAACGCTTTAAATGCTTCAGTAAGTATATAAAAAAGGAGCAAGTGTATCAAAGATAAAATATATCTCCACGAACTAGCGGCGTTTAATAAGCAGTAATAAGGTCAACGTCGAGCTGGCGAGACAGGTGGCGTTTACTGATCGTCTGTTGACTGTACAAATTATCACATCAGAGGACAAAAAATAAAGAAGAGTCATTGGAATATTATCCCAAAAGATTTGGACATGACTAAAAAATAACGTTCTAGGTGAGCTGAACATCTGGCTGTTCCTGACCGAATAGAACATCAGCGTACTGCTATTTATTTGATCTTGCTTTTCTCCTAGCTCAAGGGAATTATCAAGGTAACCCGTTCTGAAAACAAGTAGGCCGTAATACAAGAGTTTACTTTTCAGACTTATTCCATATATCGACGGTACTTGCCGAGACATTCAAATTGCGTAGGCATGCATTAGGTCGGGTTTAAACGCAAAGCCACGTCTCAGACTCAAAAGAAGAACACAATTTCCGTTTCAATGACCAAGAGGCTACAAAGAATTGTACCTCAAAAGTATTACAATTTTACTCGCACGTCAACATTTCTACAAATCACTTTCAATATTAGAATAAATGTATATTAACATTATCGCCGTCAGATTTAATTGATTCATATCTGCTTGTATAAGAATATCAAAAAAGACATCTATTTGCTTTTCTTCCACTAATTCTATCACTTTTTCGCCTGTCTGAGACATTATATCGCGGCAGATATTTCAAAAGGTCAATCAGTTCGAACAAGCAGATTACATTGCACTAACTGACCTGATAAATATCCTGAACGAGATGTTAATTCTAATGATTCTACAGTTCAAGATAAAACGGCGAGTTTCTATTTCTACGTAAATGTTGGATATAGAAACAATATCAAGATCTTAAGTAAATTCAATGTTTATCATTTATTAGGGTGAGGTTGAATCTGTTTAAATGTAGTTGACACTCACACATACAGATACTACACTCATGCAAACCAATAAACAAATAAACAGAGAAAAACACAAAAGCACAAATAGAAGGACAGATAGATCGGTTGTGTGTGTTGGTGTGTGTGTGTGTGTGTGTGTGTGTGAGAGAGAGAGAGAGAGAGAGAGACGGATAGACAGAGAGAGACAGATAAACAGAGACAGAGAAAGAGAGAGAGCGAGAGAGAGAGAGAGAGAGAGAGAAAGAGAGAGAACGAGCGAAAGAAAGAAAGAGATAGAGAGAGAGAAAGAGAGACAGATAGACAGAGAGAGAGACAGATAGAAAGAGAGAGAGAGAGCGAGCGAGAGAGAGAGAGAGAGGTTGAAAGAGAGAGAGAGAGCGAGCGAGAGAGAGAGAGAGAAAGAGAGAGAGACAGACAGATAGACAGAGAGAGAGAGAGCGAGCGAGACAGAGAGAGAGACAGAGAAAGAGAGAGAGAGCAAGCGAGTGAGAGAGAGAGAAAGAGAGAGAGAGAGACAGAGACAGATAGACAGAGAGAGAGATATAGACTGAGAGAGATAATAATGAAATTTAAATAAGACTTTTATGAAATAATTGGGAAAGACGAAAAGATTCCATCTGTAAACTTGTTATTCAAAGAATACATACATACATACATACATATATATATATATATATATATATATATATATATATATATATATATATATATATATCAGGGTCATTAACTAAATAGATCAATTTTGAATTCACGATGAAGTTAAAAACAGCGTTTACTTTAAATGCCTCCAAAACAAAAGAGTGACCACTGTGATATAAAAAATTGATATGATTCATATTTGTACAAAATCTAGGAAATTGTCTTATTTATTCTAACTCAGAATATTCATAATATTCGAGAGTTACTTAAAAAAATAGTTGAAAGAAGTCTTTTTTTTATGTCCATAAGAAAGGGAGACCATCTTTCTCGTTCATGGATATACAGATTTTTGTTTTTTTAATAATTCTGATTCATATCGATTTGTTTGTTTACCAAAAGATAAGAAAAATCGCAAATGGTCTCTGTATAGATGCATATAAAACGACGTAAAGCCCTCTGTGAAATGATGGGGGTCCCCGTAGCGTCGGAGCAAACGTTATGGACTTTAGCATTGTACGAATCGTGTATGGACTTCAGTCTCGCTGTTACGTTCACTTTACGACTTATACACTCGGGAAAGGTATGAATCTTCTTATCCCTTCAGCTAGGGGTAAAATTGTACCATACCGTTCTTCTATAAAGATGGCTTAGGCATTAAATGAGTCACAAAGGTGGATATGTCATAAAACAAAGAAACCCAAACTGAACTCACTGTGAAATAACGAAATTCAATAACCGGCCAATTCTTATATAGTAACTGATCCTTTTTGCCTTTTATTTACCTATATAAACTTATTTGTGGTGAAAATAAAAGATATTTAATAAGATTAATTCAAAATAAATACTAAAAAACAAAAAAATACAAAAAATAAGAAACAACAGAAAAACTACCAAGATGAGGACAAAAAGTCCACAATAAATAAAAAAATTAATTCTCCGATTAAAAAACTCCAGATAAACCAATGATTTTAGAACTAATTTCCATACATATTCGATCAACATTATATCAAATTTCAAGTTTGACTGATTTCTATATTCAACTTCACTATCCATTTTAACTAGTATTTATTTGATCATTGAATTTGTGGTCGTTTTTAATGTAAAATCTTCTCCTGGGTATGATAGTAAACTGTATCCAATTGTGTGGCTCCAGTTCTGAATCCCTGTGGTGTGTAGAGAACTCCTTCAATTCCATTACTTCTGCTGGGTCAAATAGATCTATCTAAATGATAATGTTGGCAAGGAATACCTGACTCCATACAACTGGATTCAATTTATTTGAATATTTGACATCAAAAATATATATGACAAAAAACTCTTTAGAAACAATTACATCTAAGCAAAAAGGTTAGTAAATTACTATTTGCCCAATAGATTAGACCTCAGCAGGTTCTACAACGCTGGCTTAGAGTGGACCTTGGAGTAATGGTAATGGAAGAGCACACCCCAGTTCCCAAAATGTCAAAATTTAGCCTCCCCATCAGATGCAGTTTAGTGTCATACCCTGGACATATTTTTTGTGGGGAATGATCCTTACCCTTCCGTAGTCTATGTTCCGCTGGCACAGAAACACGAATAACGTTACTCGCCTAATTTATTTTTTTATCTCTTTGTAAAATTGATGTTGTCAAAAAAGTCATTATGAAGACTCCAGCATTCCTGCTCTGGTTGTGTACAGGTTCAATAGCTGGCATGGAAAACTAGGCCTTCTCAAAGAAAAAAAATGGATATGACTTCAAATCTCACTGGCTTCCTTTTCTCTATTGTTGTTTCTGATTGGTTTACTCGTCATTGTTAATGACATATTGAACTGAGTGAATTGCTTTTGAATACAAGACAAAAAAAGATGAGAGGTATAATCATTAATGATAAAGTTTGAGAATTATCATTTGCAGATTAATTATTTTAGGGTGGAAGGAATTACCAATTGTCTCTACTAAAGCGGGGCAAATTCAAATTCTTTCAACCTCAGGTTTGCTTTGCAATTGTAAGACGCTAAGTACTTCCTAGAAACCTCAAAAATGCGGTTGTCAGTCCTTGTCCATGAGTTTTTACCTTGGATAGATATTCTTGTAGAGCCATTTTGTCACGAAAAGGTCATGATTACATTACTTCAATAAGCACTCTGTTAAAGGCGTACGATAGCATTCAAATCTCAAAATTTTCTAAAAACGATTATGACAACATCAAAATGAGTGTATATATAAAAGCTACTTTATATTGTAACTGCAAAAAAATCGGTGGGTTTGCAAAGGACAAAATATGGAGAACATATTGGAGAAAAACACTGCGAAGAGAATAATTCTTTTCGAAGAGTTTAAAAGTGACAACTCAGGAAATAAAAAGTAAAAAAAGAGATGTAAAACCTGATAAAAATGGTACAAATCCATCCTCAAGCCATAACTAAAGAAAACTTACGACCATGTTTTGGAATAACGTTTCGTACACGTTCTATTATGGTTGACACTGCACGCCAAGGTCAGTCGAATGTATTTTAGGATTGTATATAAGAATGTTTATGTTTAAATAGCATTTCAAAGCTTCAACAATTTTTTTAGATTAATATTGATACTCCGGCAGTATTGACAAGGCATCGACAGATGCTGCTGCCTATGCTAGGTGGAATGGAAAGGTCTTGGGTGTTCTTGGAATCCAAATAAAACAAGATGGATTTCTCGTATCGTTCTGTCTTTTGGTGGCTGACATACAAGAATACGTGCGCTCTAGTGTATGAAAAACGAGTGACGCTTTAAAGATATGAGAAGAATCAGTATCTACTGGTAAGAAGTAACTGCTCTTGTAACTACATTGTGTCTGTTATCCATTTTTACCTACGTCCACGGCTTTAGAAACTGAACGGAGAGAATAAACCAACGGAGATCCGATATTTGAAGCAAGTTGTATTTTTGTGTTTCTTGTTCTTCTAACGATTCGCCATCACTGACATAACTGAGGCTAGAGACTATACTACAAGCCTGTAAAAGAATAACAACAGATACGGGAGCAATTCTTTTGAGACGAGGTTATTTATTGGCTTTATATGTGTTATTTGACTTCAGATATATCATCCACGATCTCATGGATGAGTTTATAAAGCAGCTAGTAGGCAGAACAACGTTTCACTGAGAAAGCAGACTATGATTTTAAATTTTATTTGTGTTTCTGATCCACGCTAACGTCATAGTGACTAACCGAGTGACTTGCGATAAACAGCAGCAGTTATTTGAAAACAATGGATAAAACTAACCAGGATTATCGTTAATAATAATTATTCAATTAATATTGTTGCTAACTTGTCATCTCAATTTTACAATAGTTATTATCTAAATTGCTATATAAACTTATATGGTTGATGGGTTAATCTGTCTATTTGCTAAGGTCAAAGTTGTTACTTATTTTTAGTTTTATTCAATCTGTCCTTCTAGATTGTTAATATTAGCGATTTTGTTCCTCTGTTTGAAGTGACCTTTGTGTAGCCATGCCCATGTCATTTCCTCTGCATTTGTACGCTTTGTCCTCTTAAGTCTCCATAGAATTCTTTATTGACGTTTTTGCTTCTAGTATTGAAATTTTCTGATCCATTTGACCTTTTATCATTTTTGTTTCAGTTTCAAGCTGACATTAATATTTCACTTTCCGTTACCTCAAATAGTCTTCATGTTATATAGTCATCCACAGCGACACAACGATAAAGACGCATGAAGAAACGACGCATGAAGAAACGACAGGAAGACTTCTTTTCAAATATTCACCTCTCACTTTATTGCAAGGGTTCGAAAGGGTTGTTGAAGGGTTGCATGTGAGAGGATGCCGGAGACCGAACGTAAACTTCATATTTTGACCCCACTGTTATGACCGTCACGTTGTGTCTTTCTTGTTCTCTTAGATGCTCAACCAGAGGTCTTGGGGTCCACTCAATCGGGGCTTTTCCGAGGGCCCCCTCGGTCTGGTGTGGCCTTCCCTACCACATCTCGTCTCTAACCCTCTGGGAGTCTGCTGGCAACTGCATCGGGGGTTTCCGAGGTCCCCCTCAGTCGGGTGTGGCTTTCCCTACCACATCTGGTCTCTACTGTCCGGAATTCGACAGACAACTGCATCGGGGGTTTCCGAGGTCCCCCTCAGTCGGGTGTGGTCTACCCTACCACATCTCGTCTCTAACCCTCTGGGAGTCTGCTGGCAACTGCTCTGGGACCCAAACTCAACTGAGTTAAATAATAATTCAACGCCCACACGATCGCCTACTGGATCTTTGAAATCGAATGTTTAATCGTCATCAAGCGGAAATAACTGTCATGCAGTTCACAGGTTACTCTCTTCCAGTGCATGACTGTAATGGCACAATGAAACCTCCACCTTGTCCAATATCATAAGCCTTAATCCGCCCACGCGATCTCTTTTGATTACTGGCCGTTAGAATGTGTCACTTCCTTCCGGTGTATTACCTTGGAATAGTATTTTTGGGCCGGGTCGAAGGTCAAAATATAACATTCAATCTTCAATGCTACTTTGTATCGACATCATCTATGGTGTAGAGGAACATCGTAATCTTAATTTAACGTAATGTGATCAGTTCTCTTCTATTGTGGGTGTTTCAAGCATGTCCTATGACACACACTTTTCCTATATCTACACATTTTCTAAGGATTTTATTGGATAGTATCGTATTAAAATGATTTATTCTAATGTATTTTTCCAATAATTATTTACCCTAAGCAAGATTTCACTCTAGTATTAAGTTCTGAACTTCTCAGATGTTTCCTCTGGTCTCTAGAAATCTTTTTTTGTATTCTAGACGATCTAAGCTGTACTGTGGTTTTGGAAATGTTGATACAATTTTTGTATCCCCAAAGTCAGCAGTTTCATTTTTCAAATTCTGTAGAGTTGGTGAGATTGAATATATTTTAACCTTCAGACACTTTTTATTCTCTAGTAAGGTTCAGCAATTGTTTTGGTTTCTTTGTTTAATACCAAATCAACCTTAGTGGGTTATTTAAGGCAAAAGCTATCCTTGTAGAAGAACAGTAGCGGTAGTATTAAACCCAGAACTCGGGAAATAAGGGGGTTCATTACTTCCACAAGCATGTTAGTCTGAACGTGAACGCAACTGGAATTTGAATTCGCTTACTAAGATTTCACAGCCCGGCAAGTTAGCAACAACACCGCCGAGATTCTGCTTTTCAGGTGTAAATCCAGTTTCTTGATTTCCTTTTAATTTCATCATGTGGTTTTCTGAAAAGTCAATATCTACTAGGTGACAAAGTCTTTTCTTGTTAATTATACCAAGACAAAAACATCTGGCCCGGATTAAATGATCTGTTTTTATCTCAAAACCTCAATTTTAAGCTTTATTTTTCAAATAAATTTCTGGTCTCTCTCTCTCTCTCTATCTCTCTCTCTCTCTCTCTCTCTCTCTCTATATATATATATATATATATATATATATATATATATATATATATAAAGTAGCTAACCATAGTCGAGGGTGACCCAGGGATCTCTCTGTATTAGCTACAACTTTGAGGTGTCCGGGAGGACGCTACTCTTTTCCCTGGATGGTACGACTTACCCTTGATCTTTACCTTATAATGCTGAGTGTTAAGCAAGGAGGTATCAAGTTCCATCTTTAGCGTCTTTTGTATTGAACCCCGGTTTCCCGAACACTCTAATATATATATATATATATATATATATATATATATATATATATATGTTACAATATTGAATTAATGTAGAGGGCTATTGCAATGCAAAATAATAATTATTTAAGTCTAATTAATTTCAAAGTAAAACTTCATCGTTAGAGACTTTTTCTTAATAAATGAACATGATTTTGGAGGTTCCAAAAAAAAGAAAAAACTGCACCTCTAACATTGTGTTCATTCATAAAAAAGTTTCTGACAATGACTCAAATAATTATTATTTTGCATAGCAATAGCCCTATAAATTAATTCAATACTATGAAATAAAATGATTCTTGCAATGCTTCAAGCAAATTACTAAATTCTTATATATATGGAGATAGATAGATAGATAGATAGATATACCATTTTTCTGTATGCTCAAAAATCTGTCGTCTTCAAAATTTTCCAGTCTCTCGTTACTGATGTTGTGTTTCTTCTGTGCCAGCTTGTTGCATTACTTTATTAAGTTCTTGATTGTTTCATCTCTCTCTCTCTCTCTCTCTCTCTCTCTCTCTCTCAATCTCATTCCCTGTGCCCCCTCTCTCTGTCTATGTTTTCTCATTTGTCTTTATCACTCTCCACATAGTTTGCGCTTCCTATTTTCCCAAATATTATCTATTCTAGCTTTTACGTAATTGATTCTTAAGTCTTTATTCTAGGCTGATATTAAGAGCAATCCTGCTTATATTTTTTTAGGTTTCCCTAGTATAGTCATTACCAGGTTATCTCATGCATAATTTCTCTTTGCAGATCGAGCGGGCCTTAGAGTCGAAATAAACAAAGCGAAATGATAGATTAATATTTGGAACTTGTCAGAGAGCTGAACAGGAAAATGAATATGATACCAGTTTTAGTTGGTACCCATGGAACAACACCAAAATACCTGAAAAAATTACTAGAGATCGAAGAAAGAATCGATATAATCCAGATGATAGCGCAGCATTGTTAAAATAAGCTAGAATACTAAGAATCGTCCTGGAGACCTAAGGAGACTTGCTGTCATTCAAATTTCAGTTAAATCTGTATAAAAATTTTTCAAGGATTATTAAAATAATAAATTTATTAGCGATTTTGAAATAAAGACAGATCACACAAACTATGTTAGAATACCGCACCATGTTGTACTTAACAAAAAATGAACTTATACAAAAGTGAATTTTGTTGTTTCAGTTGAAAACAGAGCTAAAGTATGGGAAAACTAAAGAAATATATTGATAAGTAAGCCTAGCTAGAGGAGTGAACACCCCCATGACAAAAAAAAAAGTAGACAATGAAGGTGACGGTAATATGAACCATAGTTGCATTCATTAGAAGAATTCTGAAGAATACGGAGAAAAGACTGAATAAACTACCGATCCGTGAAAAGGATTGATACAGTCCCGTAAATAGCTCTGACTTCAGTGAAAGTTAACAGTCACTACTTGTGTAAAAACTACGACTTTTACTACTACTACTACTACTACTACTACTACTACAATAATAAAAATACTACTACTACTACTACTACTACTACTACTAATAATAATAATAATATAAGTACCTCGACCTCGCTAGGGAATTGAAAACTGTAGAAAATGCAGGTGACAATTATACCGATTGTGATTAGTGCTTTTGGTACTGTAACTAAAGGATTACTAATGGGACTGGAGGACTTGGAAGTTGGCGGATAAGTGGAGATCATCTAAACTACAGCATAATTGAGAATGGCCAGAATACTGAGAAGAGTCCTGGAGACTTGAGGAGACTTGTTGTCACTCAAACTCCTGTGAAAGACCATCAACTAAGGCTGATGTGAAAAACTCTAATGATAATAATACTAATCCAGCGACACCAGAAGACTTGCCCATGGCTAAGAAAAAGAAACTTTTAGAGAGAAACTGAATTTCTTTTCATAGAAACACGAAACAACGCCATAAAGACTTACAATATCAAAGAAATAATAGATATGAGTAACAAAATATCAATTGTAGCATATGTGGGTATAGAGATGAAACGATCAATCGC
This sequence comes from Sepioteuthis lessoniana, assembly GCA_963585895.1. Lineage (NCBI taxonomy): Eukaryota > Metazoa > Mollusca > Cephalopoda > Myopsida > Loliginidae > Sepioteuthis > Sepioteuthis lessoniana. Next base: position 46,690,852 of record OY757904.1, read on the forward strand.
AGAAGTGAAAGCAGCAAATTAGCTTAGAAAGAGTCCATGACTAGACACGACTGGGTGAGCAAATGATCCACTGGGAATTGTGTTAGAAATTAAAGTATGACCATAAGAACAAATGGTATATGCACAACCCAAAATGCGTCCTGGAGAAACTCCTCTGGGAGTCAAACGGATCATCTAATCTCTGCCAGACAACCAGACCCTGGAATCATTTTAAAAAATAAGACAAAAATAAACTTGCCGAATTGCGAACTTGGCTATCCCGGCTGTCCACAGAGTAAAATTTAGAGAAAGTAAAAAGAAGGATAAGTACATGGACCTTGCTAAGAAATTGAAAATCTGTGGAACATGAAAGTGACGGTTATACCAATTGTAATTGGTGCTCTTGTTACAGTCACCAATGGATTGGTGTAAGAACTGGATGATTTGGAAATAAGAGGATGAGTGGAGACCATTCAAACTATAGCATTATTGACATCGGCCAGAATATTGAGAAGAGTCATGGAAACTTTTGGAGACTTGCTGTCACTCAAACTCCAGCGAGAAGCCATCAGCTAAAGCTGGTGTCAAAAACTCGAAAAAAAGTTATAATAATCATAATAAAAACTTGGATGTGACTTCGAAAATAAAACCTTCAGAGCGGAAGTAAATCTATTCTAATAGAAAAGCAAAACAACGCCATAAGGACCAATTATATCAAAGCAAGAAGAGATAAGAGAGACAAAAAGCTTTCTTTCACTCAAACTTCAGTTAGAAACAATCGGCGAACGCTGGTGTGAAAAAAACTTTCAACAAGCGAAATCTCACACTGGAAGACTTGGACATTGCTAAGAATTGGAAAGCTTAGGAGAGAAACTGAATCTCTTCTAATAGCAGCAAAAAGCAACGCAATGAAGGCTAACAATGTAAAATAAACAATAAGAAATGTATGTTATGTGGTGATATAGACGAAACGATCAATCACATAAAAAGTGAATTCAGCGAACTAGCGCAAAAAGAGTATAAGATTAGACACGACCTGCAAGGCAAGATGATCTACTGGGAATTGTACAAAAAGCTTAAATTTGACCATAAGAACAAATGGTATATGCGTAACCCAGAATCGGTCTTTGAGAAAAAGATGCACATAGTTTTCTGGGACTCAAAGATACAAACAGATCGCCTACTCTTGGCAAGACAACCAGACTTATAGATTGTCAAAAAAATAAAAATGAACCTGCCGTAAAGTGTACCTGGCCTTCCAGGATGACCACAGAGTAAAATTAAGAGAAAGTGAAAAGTAAGATAAGTACCTAGACCTTGCCAGATAATTAAAATCTATGAAACAAGAAGATGACGGCGATATGAGTCGTAATTGGTGCGCTTAGAACAATCCCTAAAGACGTAGAAATAAAAGGTGTAGATACCATCCAAATAGAGTATTACTACAATTGATCAGAATACTGAGAAAAGTCCTGGAGACTTGATGAGATTTGCCGTCACTCAAACTCCATCGGAAGACCATCAGGTTACAGTCGTGTAAAAAAAAACTTTCAAAAAATAAGATAATTATAATAATAATATAATGATTATAGTAATTGTAACAAAGAGATGATAGAGACAGAGTTACGTTTCAAGAAAAGATGGAGGAAGAGGATTTGACAGCTTTAAGGATTGCGTCGATGCAACTATTCATGGACTGAAAGAATACTCTTAAAACAACAAAGGATAATTATGGCAGTCAATAACAGTATCGTAAGTATAAATTTGTTTGTTTGTTTGTATGGGTTTTATGGCATATCTACATTTGTTGGTTATTCAATGCCAAATCCATTTTCTTACATATAAACAGTTCTACTTCTAGCAATTCAATTTAGCATAAGTATACAGTTGAGTTCTATTTGATTCAATCAGTTACTACTACTCCAGACCCGGGAGTGATGGCAATAAAAGGTTACTCTGCATTCCCCAAAGCTCCAGTATTACTGGAACCTCACCATCATATTGTTTAGTGTCATGAATAGGACATTCGTTGTGGTGGGGGTCTTACCCCTCTGTAAAGATGCAGTTGGTGTATTCTACAGCTCCAGCTGTCTGGACATGTCAGTATACATACACACTGCAAAATAGTAAAATCTAGAAAACAAAAATGTAAAGAAAAACAATTATATCAATACTTCAAGCAAATAACTGACGAGATGACCTGGATGTTGATAAGAAGAGAAACATTCAAGAGAAAAACTGAACGTACACTCAAGAACGGCACATAACTATAGCATAAGGATCAATTATATCAGGTTTAAAATTGCTAATACGCAACAGGGTAGCAAGTGTAGTTATTTGGAGAAAGAAATGAAACTGTTAATCTTATAGTAAAAAAATTGCAGCAAACTGACAAGAGAAATAACATACTAAGCAAGACTGATATAAAAAGGTGACTGCTAGGAATTTTGCAAGCGAGTAAAATTTTTGCCATAATGTCAAATGTTATATGTAAAAAGCAGACTCTGTTCTAGAAAATGAAACTCTGAAACTTTTCTGGGACTTGGAGACACAAGTGGATCACCTAAGTCTGGCCTGAAAAGCAGAGTAAATATTAACCAACAAGAGAAACAAACTTGTCATCTACTAAATTTAGTCGTTCAAGCGGACCGTAGAAAAAAAAAGCAAAAAACACAACAAAAAAAAAAAGGAGAGAAAAATTTTGGGACTTTATCAGGAAACTAAAAATGCTGTGGAACTGGAGGGTGACGGTCCTCAAGGGCTTGGAAAATACCCGGTAGGAATGGAAAATCAGTGGAAGAATCGAAACCATGAAAACCACAGCCCTTTTAAGATAGGCTTGAATTCTAAAAAGTGTCCTGAAGAACTGAAGCTAAAACTGATTTTTAAAACTCGCATAATAATGTAATAACTAAAATAGATAAGGCCAAGGAGAATATGAAGTGTAAGCGCGCACGCGCGAGATAGATAGATAGATAGATAGATAGAGGCGGGGGTAAAACTGTCACTCACATAATAAGAAAATGCAGCAAACTAATTCTGATGGAATAAATGTGTAAGCATGAGTGGGTGAAGAAGGTGATCCTTCAGAACTATGCAAATGACTAAAATTTGACAATATTGAAAAATGCACAAACTCTCCTGGACAATGAAAGGTAGAAATTTTTCAGATACTTTGAGATAAAGACAGATCACCCAAACCCTGCCAAAAAACAAAATCTAGTTTTGATTTATAAGGTTTCAATGGACCATAATGTAAATAACATCAAAGGAGTGGATAGAATCCTTCACCTTGCAAGAGAACTTAAAATAGTTGTGGAATATGAAATTCCACATTTATTTTTTAGCTCACTGGGAAGATGCAGGTATTTATCGTAACATTAATCAGGAAGTGCCCTTGGAACAACCCCGAAAAAAAAATTGGCAAGAAGACTGGTGGAACTGAAGATCCAAAGCAGTAAAGAGACTTCCAGACTGAAATCGGCTTGAATGCTCAAAATAGCTTCGAAGACACGAGGAAACTTGCTGTCAGTCTGTTTCCACCGAAAACAAATAGCTATAACTGTAAAAAAATACATTATTTTTTAATTTTCAAGGTTGTAATAGTTACTTGAGGGTTTTCTTATTAAATATCTGCTATCTTCTTCATTACCAACTATAATCCTTTTGTTGTTTGAAACTTTCTCGAAACTGCAGTCTTTTTATATTTGATTCGATGGTCTAGAATTGTTATAACTCTGCTAATTATTACGCATTCAGTTCTCACAGGTTTTCCCGCTACCGAAGAAATTTGTGGCATTTTTTCCTTTTTTTACTTTGAAAATCAACTTGTGATTTTCCAAATATACATATCCTTGATTGCTCAGAACCTCCTCTTGTTTACAACAACCAGAGTTTGTGTCCTTGCTTCTATGTAGGTATTTTTAGATCTCAATAACCCAGAATATTGTTCACGTTATTTATACTGCATCTGATTTATTCTCTTATCGGTTGTTTACTTAGCAAAATCCATCAACGTTTGCAGAATTCCCAGTGTATCTCTTTATATATGTTGTGTCTTTTCATATTATATTCTTTCGCATTGAACTTTTACATTAATTTTTAATAAGGTTTACTTTTTAGTCACTTTATTCGCATTGATGCGTATTACTATTTTCTTTTTTTCTTTTTTTTTTAAAGATTTTCATTTTACAAAACAATCCACTTTAAGTACATTGTTTTTCATGTTCATCTCGTTTGTTGTGCCATAGTCAAAATCTTATTCTAGTATGTTTTGTGGATTATATTAGGAACATCATAGCTAATTAAATGAAGTCTTTCTTTAGGACAATTGATTTTAGGATTTGAAAAGTTTGGCTCTGAGGAATACAAGATATAGAAATGTTCTGCATTTCTTTAACAATTTAACAATTAAGTTTTCCAATATCACCAATTCTGGGATAGTATTAAACTGTATTTCTATAAAAGGAACATAACAACATATTTTCATAATAAACAATATAACAACATATTTTCATAAAATAGAAAGTAATCATGTATGTTCATAAAAAAGAAATGTCATAACAGATTTTCATAATAATCAATGTAACATTATATTTTCATAAGGAATATAACAATATATTTTCATAACAAAAACCATAACTGTTTTTAATGATAATTAAAGTAACAACAAATAATAGGGAGATAGGTCGGTGAAGCATAATTGTTTGAAGATATAGTTTCTTCCAGGCAGCTGCCGTATCGATACTGCTGTATGGATGCACTACATGGACGCTTACAAAACGGCTGGAGAAGAAGCTAGACGGCAATTACACAAGAATGTTACGAGCAATATTGAACAAATCTTGGCGGCAACACCCCACAAGATACCAATTATACGGCCACCTGCCTCCTATCACGAAAACTATCCAAGTTAGACGAACCAGACATTCAGTACATTGCTAGAGAAGCAGGGACGAGCTCATAAGTGATGTACTCCTATGGACCTCCACATAGGGCCGAGCAAAAGCAGGACTACGAGCTCGAACATACATACAGCAGCAATGTGAGGATACAGGATGTAGCCCTGAAGACCAGCCAGAGGCGATGAACGATAGGGAGAAGTGGCGAGAGAGGGTCAGGAATATCCGTTCTAGCTGCACAACACGATGATGATGATATATATATATATATATCTTTAAAGAAAAAAACCAAAGACTGATTAATTTAGGATTATAAATTTATTTTCATCCTGTTTTTCATTTTCTGATGTGAACCAAAAACACGAAGAAAAATAAAACAGGACTTCTTCAAGTCCAATGGATAGACACGTGGGTTGGAGGGGGAGGGAGAAGAGATTAAGGAGTTACCTCCTCGCTTTATTGAATTTCCGTTTTTATATATACCTATTTATTTTATTTTCAAAATTCTTCCGTCAGTTATAATTACGGTAATTTAATATATATATATATATATATATATATATATATATATATATATATATATATATATATAGAGAGAGAGAGAGAGAGAGAGAGAGAGAATGCTGCATGAAGCTATCTAGTTTTTTTAGAATATCCACTTAACTCAGCAAAAAGTTTCAATTATGAGAGGATATATTTTACCAACAAAAAATGAAAATCACAACTATTGCAGATAATATTAGTTATCGATTAAGGATAAACTAAGTGTATCGACGGGGCTTAGAATATGTGGACAATCGAGTAAAAAAGCTGAAACATCCCCACGAAGTATAAACTTTATCTGGTGGTTCGCTTCCAGTTCTGAATTTCTGAGTAATTTGGAGTATCTCTTCACTGACATTACTCCAAAGTACACTCTAACCTGGAGTGATAGCACCAGTTAGACCCCCATTTTTGAATCAAACAGATTTAGTAGAAAATCTTGAGTATCATACTAGAATATTTGATTCTCTACTGATGATTAAATTATTAAAATTCATAAAAGAAAAAAAATCAAAAGTTAGGGAATAAAGAATTAAATAGTAAAATACGAAAATAAAATAAAATAAAATAAAATAAGAATATCCTATAATTGCAACATTTAAATTTCGGCGCCAAAATCGAAGAATGGATAAATAAAACAGAATAGACACGTGGGTTGGAGGGGGAGGGAGAAGAGATTAAGGAGTTACCTCCTCGCTTTATTGAATTTCCGTTTTTATATATACCTATTTATTTTATTTTCAAAATTCTTCCGTCAGTTATAATTACGGTAATTTTATATATATATATATATATATATATATATATATATATATATATATATATATATATATTGAGTTACTTGAGGGTTTACTTTAGGATAAACTAAGTTTATCGACGGGGCTTAGAATACGTGGATAATCGAGTGAAAAAGCCGAAACATTCCCACGAAGTATAAACTTTATCCGGTGGTTCGCTTCCAGTTCTGAATTTCTGAGTAATTTGGAGTATCTCTTCACTGACATTACTCCAAAGTACACTCTAACCTGGAGTGGTAGCACCAGTTAGAGCCCCATTTTTGAATCAAATAGATTTAGTAGAAAATCTTTTAGTGCCTGTTAGCCCATGGGACAGATGTGTGTTTGCGGAGATTAAGAAATGAACGTCCTTTTTCTCCGACTCTTTACAAAAGTCCTCTAAACCAGGAGAATTACGATCGAATTCTTTTATGGCAGCTAATCTTTCTATCTTTCTTTACATGATGCTTTTGTGCAGGAAACACAAGAAGAAGAAGAAGAAGAAGAAGAAGAAGAAGAAGAAGAAGAAGATAAAGAAGAAGAAGAAGAAGAAGAAGAAGAAGAAGAAGAAGAAGAATCATGAGTTAGGAGTTGGATAGCTTCATAATATACCATACAACTTCCAACCATAAGCTGATAATCCAATAAAAATGAGTGCAAATATATTATCATTATTTTCATTAGGAATAGATACTTGAAACCATATAATTGTACATAAACTATTAGTCACGAGAATATTTACTTAAAGCTATAAATGTATACAATTGATTATCATTATTTGCTTGAAACTATATGGTTGGTTAAAAAAAGGCTAAATTCAGCATCATATTACTGAATAAAAGTGAATATTTCATAAAACCAGCAATCAACTAACCAATAATGAAATATCTTTTACTCAAAAATCCCACGGCGCCTTTGTTAAAGTCCGGGAAACGCTTGTGGTGTAATAGTGGCCATTGTAGGAAACATATACGGTGGACCGAGTTCAAATCCTCGATTCTAGCTTCTTGAATTTCACATACAGCTAATAGCCTCGGGAAAGGTATGAATACAACTATTCTCCACTTATGGATAAACAGTAGGGCAGATTGAATTTTTTCATGTTGGTATGGCCATCGGTCTAGGTGAAGGAAAATTCTGAATTCACACCTGCTTAGTTTCACTGAAAAATTGACTGTATGTTACATCCTGCCCATGATGTGAGAGGCTGGGAAAATTCATATTTGATATTGCTCAGTAGCATATTGGATATATATATATATATATATATATATATATATATATATCCAATATGCTACTGAGCAATATCAAATACATATATATATATATATGCTACTAAGCAATATTAATATATATATATATGTAAGTAAGTAAAGTAAGTAAAGTTGGCGACCATAGTCGAGGGTAACCCGAAGGCTCCCTTTTCGATAGCTACTACACCAATGTGTAGGGGAGGGCGCTACTCCTTCCCTGGATTGCTCTACTTTACTCTTGATCCGTACCTTATAATGCTGAGTGTTAAGCAAGGAGGCATCAAGTACCATTTTTTGAGTCTTTGGTATGACTCGACCTGGGATTGAACCGAGGTCTCCCGGGCCATTGGCGAACACTCTAACCCCTAGGCCAATGTCCGGAGTGAAACCGATTTAAATCTGAATATATTTTAGTGATAACCAAGCAGAAAAACATACAGGTCTATTAAAACAGTAAAATGCATGAATCATTCATTTAAGAATAACTTAAATTATCATTGCATTGAATGATACGGCGTAAAGTTCTCATAGAAAGAGAAAAAAAAAAAAACAACATTTAAACGACATCAGACTGAATTGTGACACAATGGAATGCAAAGTTATTGATGAAAAAATGATTCTTTTGATGTCGTCGACCTTGAGGTAATTGTCTGCGACGATTTTCGTTTTCTATGCAAACTAAATTTATGTAGCAACGTCAAAGAAGACTTACTTGCTTTATTCCGAAATCGAAACCAAAATGGTTTCCTGTCTGTAAAATTCCTCAACCAGTCATTTTATTATTTGATGTAAAATAAATAAAATGAATCGCAATTCTTGTCTGCCATTTTGCTTGTTATAGCTTCAAAGAGACAGATAAAGACGATTTACTTTTTTCAGAAGTGCGTGAGCTGAAATGAACCTGAGGATTATGTAGTTGCTTTTCTCGGAAAAATGTTGCTTCTTTAACTATGGCTGCTATTGTTGCTCATCTAATAAAGTATTGATCCTTACGGAAGCGACTAGCTATGTGAGCTTTCATATCATAACGTTACCATTGTAATGCCGGTTTGTCAATATATTCCGGTAGGCAACAAATTTTATAGGAGAGAAATTTTAGTGTGCTGCTAAAATCTATAATATCTATCTATCTATCTATCTATCTATCTATCTATCTATATATATATATATATATATATATATATATATATATATATATATATATATATATATATATATATATATATATATATATATATATATAAAATTTACTTAAATTTCTTTATGAAAAAGAATTTTCGTGTCTAATTAAATTCGAAGTAAAATCTGTATCATCAGAGACTTTTAAAAAAATATAATGTAATATAATATAATATAATAAATATATATATATATATATATATATATATATATACATTTATATATAAATATATATACATATATATACATATATATATGTATGTATGTGTATATATATATATATATATATATATATATATATATATTTTATATATATATATATATATATATATATATATATATATATATATATATATAAGAACTACTGATAGTAGATGGATTTCACAATTATTTCTACTGGTCATCATATAAAATATTTTCATAATATCTAAGAGTGATTGATGTTAAGGGCATGTAAACCTGTCTAGTGTTATTTTATGCTAAGAGGTAAAGGAATCATGTTAATTGTATATTCATACTTACATTTTTCTTTTACTTAGTTGTTTCTTAAGAGTATTTTTTGCTGGTCATCCTATAGAATACGAATTACTGTAAATATTAATATCTAACTCGTAGATGGAGTCCTCACAGGTACTATCACTTCGAGTCAGTGTGGACTTGGGCGTAATGATAATGAAAGGTTACTTAACTCTCGCCAGACCTCAACAACTGGAACGTTAAAAGCGGATGCAGTTTAGTTTCCTATCCGAAACATCACTTTTTGTCGAGTCTTAATCCTCTGCTGGGGATGCATTCAGTCAGCGTATTTTATGCCCCTTTCAACCTGGTAAATAATCTCTCAGAGTAAAATAGAGATATTTCGTTATTAACAATCACAAAATGTAGAATTAAACTTTTTTCATATTCTACTAAAAGGATATGAGTATCCGAATAATTGAATGAAATTTTGATAATGTTTTTCAAACTTTCAAAGTCTTCATGGGCAATCAATTCAATGTAGTGAGGGGGTTCTCTTTGTTAAGAATTCTACTGCGTAAACAGGATTATTACAGAATATATTTGTTGTCAACAATAAAGATATAATTGAGCAAAATGTTCTTGTTTTTTTTTCATTAAGCGTCGAATCAAGATTTGCATAATTTTTCATGATGGTAAGATAAACCTACACTCATTAAAAAAACTCAGGAAATAAAGTAATTTAATAGGGGTTTCTTATCACATCATCCTAATTTAAACGACATAACACTTAAGAATTCTATTTGATCAGATAACCAAAACACCAGTTAAAGTATGAATTCTTTGAAAGCAGGAAACTGATCATTTCGGCATTTTAGAATTATTTTTTACTCATAAAATGGATTCTTTCAATAAAGAATAGAGATTTGTTTTCCAGTAAATTTTTTGTTACTGCAAATAATGATATTCCTAATAATTAAATGTAATGTAATAATTAAAAGTAAGAGGCTATTAAATTTTATTTATTCTGAACAATACTAAATAAAAAAGCTACGACATCAGTCGAGTGCTAGAAAAACAAATTCTTACATTGGAAGTCTTGTGTGTTGTCAGCCCCCCCCCCCCAAAAAAAATGACAAAACTTACAGCGACGACTTGAAGAATTTAAAAATGGTGCAATATGCAATTTTTTACCGGTCTCCATTTCTTCCAGCTAATCGCAGGGTTCAGTTTGTCATTGCATATCTCTTTGCGAATTCTGAACGGACTCATACGAATGTGAAATGCCATCCTCACAGCTGCACTTTATCTAACTCGTTTTATCTAACTCGCTTGGACTCAGGGCACCTTCCCTAAGCAGGGCTAATTTCATGGCTTGGTGCCTGACGCGTTTCAATATGGGGAATACCAAAGGGACCAAGCATTTTAGTTTTGGTCACACATCAGTTTTAATTCGTGCATGGCAATCCCCACAGTAATATGGTATTGTGCCTCATTTTAGCTTGGCGTGAAGTCAGTTAAATGCTTAGAGCCAAAACGCGAAGGAGACAAATAATGTTTTCTTAGCCTGCGATGCCAAGTTTTGGCAAAAGCTAAATTTTGAATCAAACATAATATCTTAATGATTAAAGAAAAGGTCTTTTTTGAAATATTTAAGAAACTCGTTTTACAGCTAGTAGTGGTGAATTCGATCCCTACAACGTTTTTCATATACATACATATATATATACATATATATACCAGTGTTGGTTGTCACTAAATCCCTTTGTGTGTTTGTGGTGAACCAAGTGCAATATGAGATGGAGAGTGTGCTCTATATCAAGTATAGAGCTATTATATAATGAGAATAAATAAATATATAATAGATTTAAGAAACCTCCATGAAACCCAGGGGTCGCAGACTATATTCCATGGCATTAATCATCATCATCATCATCATGTCGCGCCGCCAGCGCGGATATCCTTGACCCTCTCTCGCCATTTCTCCCTATCATTCATCGCCTCCGGCAGGTCTTTAGGGTTACATCCTGTGTCCTCACATAGTTGCTGTATGTATGTTCGTGCTGGTCGTCCCACTCTTGCACATCCATATGTGGGGGTCCACAGGAGTACATCGCTTATGAGCTCGTCCTTGCTTCTCCAGCAGTGACCTGCGCGTCTGGTTCGTCGAACTTGTATAGTTTTTGTGATGGGGGGCAAGTGTCCGTATAGTTGGAGTCTCGTGGGGTGTTGTCGCCAGGACTTGTTTAATACTGCTCTCAACATTCTTGTGTAATTTCCGTCCAGCCTCCTCTCCAGCCACTTCGTAAGCGTCCATGTGGTGCATCCATATAGCAGTATCGACAAAACCGCTGCCTGGAAGAAACTGCGTTTCATTTTATCAGTTAGGTCCGACTTCCATATGATCGAGAGCCTATCGATAGCTGTCCATGCCTTACACGGAATACTTCGACATTGTTGCAGGAGTACTACAAGGAGACACACTAGCCCCGTACCTCTTTATCATCTGTCTAGACTATGTGCTTAGGACTTCGATCGACAAAATCAGAGAAAATGGTTTCGAGCTGACTAAGAGAAGAAGCAAAAGGTACCCCGCAAAAACAATCACGGACGCCGACTACGCTGATGACTTGGCGATACTAGCGAATACGCCTAATCAAGCAGAGACACTACTGCATAGTCTGGAACGAGCCGCAGCTGGCACTGGCCTCCATGTCAATGCAAACAAAACTGAATATATGTGTTACAACCAAACGGGCAACATTGCCACACTAGACGGAGCCTCTCTGAAACTAGTCGACAAATTCACCTACCTAGGGAGTAGCGTCTCATCAACCGAAAAAGACATGGCATTAATATATATATATATATATATATATATATATATATATATATATATATATATATATGTAGTCTTGAGTCAGATTTAAACAGGTGAATCTCCAAAAGTACAACATTATTTTGAAGAAGCTTAGCACTCTATTTTATATCTTCTAATTCACCAAATGTCCTTCTGTCTTACAATTACAGCTCCGACATCTTTGTCCGATTTTACCCAAAGTTTCAAGAATTCTTCGGATCCTGGTAGCAACGGTTTTAAATGACATTATCTATACCGGCTCAGACTGTTTTTAAGTGGGATTTGTCTTTTACTCCAAGTCTTACAGTCCTCATTATTATAAAAGGTTGTTTTCCTTACAGTGCATACACATTCTCTTGATGATTGTTACAAGAGGTAAATCTCTCTTTCCTCATCTCTCTCTCTCTCTCTCTGTCTTCTCTCTGCTAGGTGGTGGGCCTATAAGAGGGAAGTTATTCCATATCAACGTTCTTCCAATCTAAAAAAATGCTAATGCTAACACTCCACTCTGGAAAATACTAAAAGTAATTTTTATTCGCAATATCTATTAATTCTTAAGAGTTTTCTTGGGCTTCTTGTATAGCAGAAAGCCAACAACGCTGATGTATTAGAATGTAATCTGTTTCCTTTCATTTCATTTTATTAGCCGAAATTTGTGTTGGGATAGAATGAGAGAGTGTTGGGGATAGCTGAGATGCACACACACACACACACACACACAGAGTTGTGACGGTGCGGTTCTTCTGTGAAACCTTTCTGTCTTTCTGTTTCGTACATCTCGGGTGGAAATCTTCACTGTCTATATAATTTTCCAGACGCCCACGGAAACTTTGTGGTCACACCTCCCACCAACACGTTTCCCGTGGACACGCCTCATTCTAGCATGCAACCACGCAGTATACGTGGTATTTCTGCTGAGGAACAACCAGCACCATTCTCACGTCAGGAAACACGTGCACTTCCTGTTATGCCACCCACTTATGCGGCATGTCAACGTGATCCTCAAGTCAATATCCAACATTCTGATATATCTGCTACAGCAGAAAGTCTTTCGAATACCACTCTCTGAGTACAAGCAGTAAGAAACTGAAAGAAATGATAAAAATACGCGATCCCTTAAATACGAATTATTCAAGGTTTTAGCAAAAACGATTCTACGTCTTTTGATTTCAAATAATGACCACCTTACAACACGTATCTAATAAGGATATCTCCTGCTCGCATTATTTAATAAGAAAAATGACTGAATACGGCTACTTCAGTATTCGAAGAGAGAAAGATTTACCGTGAGTAACTGTTCAATATTTTCTCTTGTTAAATATAGCATTTATATACTTATAAATCATCATCATCATCATGTCGTGCTGGTAGCACGGATATTCCTGACCGTCTCTCGCCACTTTTCCCTATCGTTCATCGCCTCAGGCAGGTATGGACAACATCCCGTATCCTCACATAGTTGCCGAATGTATGTTCGTGCTGGTCGTCCTGCTTTTGCACGGCCATGTGTGGGGGTCCATAGGAGTACATCACTTATGAGCTCGTCCCTGCTTCTCCAGCAGTGTCCTGCATATCTGGTTCGTCCAACTTGAATAGTTTTCGTGATAGGAGGCAGGTGGCCGTACAGTTGGTGTCTTGTGGGGGGTTGCCCCCAGGACTTGTTCAAGATTGCTCGCAGCACTCTTCTGTAATTGCCGTCTAGCTTCTTCTCCAGCCGTTTTGTTAGAGTCCATGTAGTGCATCCATATAGCAGTATCGATGCGACCGCTGCCTGGAAGAAACTGCGTTTCATTTTATTGGTGTGGTCTGATTTCCAATTAATCGATAGCCTATTGATATCTGTCCATGCTTTCGTTAACCTCGTGTCGATGTCCTTTTCGGTTGATTCGACGCTGCTTCCTAGGTAAGTGAATTTGTCTACTAGTTTAAGAGGGGTTCCGTCTAGAGTGGTGATGTCCCCCGTTTGATCATAGCACATATATTCCGTTTTGTGTTCATTGACATAGTGGCCTATACCTGCATCTGCTCGTTCCAAACTATGCAGTAGTGTTTCAGTTTGGTTGGGTGTATTTGCCAGTATCGCTATGTCATCGGCGTAGTCGGCGTCGGTAATTGTTTTTCTTTGTCAGCTCGAAGCCGTTCTCTCTGATTTTGTCAATCGATGTTCTAAGTACGTAGTCTAGACAAATGATAAAGAGGTATGGAGCTAGCGTGTCCCCTTCTAGTACTCCTGCTACAATGTCGAAGTATTCTGTGTCTCCATCTGGTGATCGTACTTTTACTTTGGTGTTTCTTTAGAGAATCGTTATTGCTGCTACGGTTTCTTTAGGTATGCCGTACGCTAGTATGATTTGTTCCATCTTTCCTCTGTGAATGGAATCGAAGGCCTTGGTAAAGTCGACAAATATTAATGTCGCTTGTAGGTTTTTTGCCCGTACACCTTCAAGGATTCTACGGATGGTTAATATTTGTTAATATTTGTGAGGTCGTGGATCTATTTCTTCGGAAGCCATTGTGGTTTTTCCTAAGTATGTTGTCGATTTTGGGTTCTATTCGGTTTCGTAGTAGGGCATTGTAGATTTGGGCGGCTATGGATGTAAGTGTTATGCCTCGGTAGTTTTTAGCTAATCCGAGATCCCCATTTTTAGGGAAGGGGAGGATGCATCCCTTCATCCATCTATCTATTGGATTTTGATTCTATACTGCGTTGCAGTGTCGGAGCAGTATGTCGTCGAATTGTCTGGTCTTCCATACTTCCGGGGGAATCTCGTCCAGCCCTGCAGCTTTACTATCTTTATTTTTCTGAGAACCGAGTCGAGTTCTTCTTGTGTGAACGGTCCTAGTTTAATGTCCAATTGTTTACTAATTATTCTGGTGATTGGTTCATGTGTTATTTTCGGTGGGTTTCCTAGTAGGTTTTCGAAGTGTTGTTTCCACAAATTTATTCTTTCTTGTTGGTTTGCAGCTTTCAGTTTTGCTTTGGCTGTGTTCTTTCTTCTACTCACTTCGTTTATTGTTTGCCAGGCTATCCTAGATTGGCTATCTTCCACCAAGTCTCTAATCTTATCTATCTGATTTTGAATGTATTCTGTCTGTTCCTTTATATATATGCCTGCTAATTGATATTCTGCCGTTTATATTAATCATTATCACTATTTTTGCTGATATGATTCTCAATATAAAGCAAAAGTAAATAAAGTTGGCGACTGTAGTCGAGGCTGACCCGAAGGCTCCTTTTTCAATACCTACTACACCGAGGTGTAGGGAAAGGCAGTTTTTTTTTTCCTGGATTACTTCACTTCACCCTTGATACGTATCTTACAATGCTGACTGTTAGACTAGGTGGTAACAAGTACCATTTTTCGAATCTTTTGTATGACTCGACCTGGGATTAAATAGCCTTCAAAATTATCTTCAACGTTAATATTAGGTTGACTATCTCAGTTATTTATATTCCATCGTTTTTGACATTTTTCATCTTTTGGAAGCAAACATATTGGATATTCATGCAAAAATAATAAGCAATTACAACAGGACTTCGTTGTAAATCCCATTGACTTTTATAATTTTACTTAACATTAGACGTTCTGTGAACTCGTAGGGTTCCCGTTGTAATGACATTAATGCGTCGACATAGGAAGGAGAGAATGATTCTCCTTAGTATGTAAATTGGAGTAATTAAGAAAATAATTTCCTTTGTGGTAAACAACCCACAAACTTTTCATGGGGTTGAACGTTGTATTATAAATAAATCTGCAAGGTTTAAAGAATATCTTCGTATAGTGGGCAGTTTTTACAGGATTACCGTCATATATATATACGCTATTACGTTCACATTCGGTCAAATAAACTTGGGAAAGGTATGGACCTCCTAATCCTCCCAACTATGGGTTAAATAGTACCACTACTGTTCTTCTAAGAGAATGGCATTGGCATTGAATAACCTAAAAAGTTTGATTTGCCATTAAACAAAGAAACCAAACAAAACGAAACCATATATGTATATATATATATATATATATATGTGCGTGTGTGTGTGTGTGTGTGTGTGTGTGTGTGTGTGTGTCTTCCACATGGCTAGATAAACTATTGTTTCTTCTTGAACGTAACCATCAATTGAAATGAGTATAGATCTGCATGAGAAATAACTTTGAGAAGTAAACAATACATTTCGATTTAGATTTTTCTCATTTCTACAAACTGCAAATAAAAATGACCATTGTCATCTCAATTAGTCTCCATTCTTTTACATTTTCAGCTTTTATTAAAATTCCTTTTTGAAAAAACTGAAAGATGAATTTTTTCAGGTTCGCATTAGCTTTTCCAAAATCTTAAAGTCTGAACACCTGTAAACCTGATTAAACCAAACAGAATAATCCCTACTTCAATTGTAGAACCTTCCCTTAATCTGATCAAAGGTTGATTAATCTGATTTTATTTACATTTTGAATTTTATAGTATTCTTGCAAATCTACAGGGTGCTGAAGCAAAATATGTAATAATTTTTAAAACGTCAAAAAAAAAAAACAAACAAAAAAACCAACAAAAAAACCCCCAAAAAACAAAACAAAAAATGCGATAAATCTAAATTTTCATGATTAGCTCTATTATTCAAGCCCTTTTTGTAAATTAAAATTTAGCCCAATATGAGTGAGTAAGTAAAGAAACGATAATGAATCCATGATTTGTTTTACGCCGAAACTCAGCCAGAAAAAATCCCGAAATAATTGGAGTTTCTTTGTCTACCGTATACAAAGCAAAGAAAAAAAATTACAGAAAAAGAGCTTCTAAAGGAAAAGGTGGTGTGGAGGATAGAATAAAAAACGAAAAAAAGAGTTTTTGACTGGTTTCTTTACAGTGATTAGGAAGGACCACACAACGTCATTAAGAATTGAAAGTCCATGAGAAAACTACGGGGACAACAAATAAATCAGACCTTAACCCGCTTGATAACGCTATATAGGCTTTTTTGGAAAAGAACAAAAAATGTTACTTCCAATTCAAATATTGGTTCGCTTAAGATTGCTATTGAGGTGAAATGGAATAAAATGTGCGAATAATTTATTTTGTAGGCATGCAAATTGTTTTTAAGGCATATTGATACATTAATTGAAAAAAATGGCGGCTATATTGAGTAAATTTACTTTTTAGTGTCTATTTTCTTATTTTGTTATTTTCTTAATTAAGATTATTCTTATTTTTATAACTGAGTCGTTTATTATTATACCTAATTTTGCTTCAGCAATCAGTATATTTGAAGGTAAGTTAATAATAAATGTGTAAGATGATGTTTACCACGTTTTTACTCAGTAGACAAAGCCCGGAACACCATGGCATATCCCTCTGGTTACTCAGTCTAGATAGCTATTCTGATATGTTTGTAGAAACAGGATGGTAGGTCTACAAAATTTCATTTTATATTTACATTGACTAATAATTCGATGAATGAATAAAATTTGTTTTAAATAAATTTAATTTTTCATTCTCTACTTCTTTGACAACTTTATTCCATTTCTTTTATAATCCCTTTCTCTCTTTCACATCTTTTTCTCGCCCCATTATACGATTTAGAATACGCCAAATATGTCCCTTGAAGGTTCAAATCAGCGTAAGACAGTCCCTAAAGCGGGATCCTTGTAATGAAACTAAACTTCATCTGGTGGTACGGTATCAATTCTGCAGATCTGGGGATTACAAAGTACGCAATTGTTGGACTGTTTCGCAGCTCCACTCTGATCCGATGTAGAATTGCTTGTTAGGGTCACATCTAAACGATCAGTTCAAACATTATTAATAATGGGTAGCAATCCCTGAAATCATAAAAATGTGTGACAGTTATTTTGATTAGATTGGAATACTTGACCTCATATAGCTGTGTTCAAACAAATAATTGTTATTATTATCTAACTCCTTTAGAGTTTTTCACATCAGTGTTAGCTGATGATTTTTCACTGGAGTTTGAGTGACAGCAAGCCTCCTCAAGTCTCCAGGACTCGTCTCAGGATTCTGGCCGTTCTTAGCAATGGTGTCGTTTGGATAGTCTCTACCCGTCCGCCAAATTCCAAGTCCTCCAGGCCTTTTGATAATCCTTTAGTTATTGTGCCTAACGCACCAACCACAATTGGCACAATCGTTACTTTCATGTTCCATAGCTTTTTTCAATTCTCTAGCAAGGTCGAGGTACTTATCCTTCTTTTCACTTCCCTTTAGATTTATTCTGTGGTCTGCCGGGACATCAAAGTCTACAATTTTGCAGATTCTCTTTTTTTTGTTGATTATTATTAAGTTTGGTCTTCTGGCAGGGATTAGATGACCCGTTTGTATGTTAAAGTCCCATAGAAGTTTATGCGAGTTATTTTCTAGGACAGGTGCCTGGTTTTGCATATACCATTTGTTTGTATGATCGAATTGAAATTTCTTGCACATTTCCCAGTGGATCACCTTGCCGACCCAGTCATGTCTCTCCTTATACTCCTTCTGTGCTAATTTGCTGCATTCACTTATTATGTGATTGTTCCTTTCATCTCTGTCACCGCATAGCTTACATTTACTGTTTTGTTGCGTCTTATCTATTCTCGCTTATTATTATTATTATTATTATTATTATTATTATTATTATTATTCCTTGAGAGTTTTCCACATCAGTGTTAGTTGGTGGTCTTTTACTGTAGAGTGAGTGACGGCAAGTCTCCTCAAGTTTCCAGGACTCTTCTAAGTATTCTGGCCAATCTCAGCAATGCTGTAGTTTCGATTATCTCCACTTGTCCTCTTTTTTTCTAAGTCCTTTAGTGCTTTTACCAATCTTTTGTTTACTTTACTAAGAGCACTAACCATCTCTTTCATGTTCCACAGTTGTTTTCAAATCACTATCAAGGTCGAGGTAATTATCCTTCTTTTTGCTTTTTTTCAACTTTACTCTGTAGTTAGCCGGGGCAGCGAGTTTTTCAAACCGGCTGCTAGCAAAGTAGTACGGTTGTTTGCCAAGTCCTGGGGCTTCGCATGCGTGTCGTGTCTGCTGGCTGAAACCCACAAAATAAAGACCCGACTTTAGATTTATCAGTCACCAGAGATATCTAGTGTATTCGAACCCCTTGTCTGGGAGACGCGGTCATTTCATTTGGATTCAGGAAGAATCTTCTCACGCGCAGAAAGGTTATTGAACCCAGAAATAAAGTTATCATATTTACCGACCCTTCCGCTCGGGCAGGATATGACACATGGTCAATTTTTAAGCGGAGTTTAACAGGTTTGAATTCAGAGTTTTCCTTCTCCTAGACTAGTTGCCTCACCAAGGCTGAAGAACCTAGTCTGCCCTACTATTTACCCATAGCTGGAGGGAGAATAATTGGATTCATACCTTTCCCAAGGGTATTAGTGCTATGTGAAATGCAATCAGTCTCGTCCAGGATTTGAACTCGTGTCGCGTGTCCATTTCCTACGACGATAACCATTACACCACGAGCACCTCCAAATAGAAATAACGTTATAATTTAAAAGGTGTCTTGGTCCCTTTTTTTCCGTTCTCTCTGTAAACTTTTTGCAGTCTTCACAGACTTGAAGACGCCAAAGAATTAAGATGGGGGTAAAAAGAAAACCATTGGAGTTAGATATCTAAACCAAAAATCCTAAAAACCAAATATCATAACAAGAAACCTTCATAACGCTACACTTGTACCAGACGCCGGGTAGTAATTTAGAATATTCCATGAATTAGAAAACAGTCTTTTTTAGTTGCTTGGCTCGATGTAGAGTGCAGCAAAGGTCCAGACATACAACAACTAAAAACGATTTCGTTCTTATAGTTCCGAAACGTCTTGGTATTAAGGGGATTGTTGTTTCTTGTTCAATTCAAGAACGTCACGCTTTTTTCTCGTTAGTCGGAATGTTAGAATCAATATTGGTTTTCCTTGGTATATTCGGTTGATTTTTTTCTGCCTCCGTCTTCTCAGCCAGACGCCAGCGTGACGTTGTCGTGTGTTTGTTGTGCTTAGATATAGGTCGGTATTGGACAAGATAATGGTTGAATATCTTGTTTTTCTTTATTATTTTCTTTTACTTCAGCTTCATCCCGTCTAGATTATCAATGATTTTTTTTGCTTTTTCCTCCCGATAAATTCAAGGGAAAATACTTCCAGGAAATAAGGGATCAGTTTTATATATTGATAAATAAAGACCTAAAAACAACAAAAAAAGACGCATATTTATGTTAGTTGATCATATAAGAAACTGGGAGAACATGTGGGTTTATATTGCTCTACTATAGGGAGATTAAGCAACTCAAATTCCATTATGTGGAAATGGAGTCTTTCTAAAGAGTAGTAGAAAAATGTCAGAACTATTCAAGGATTTTTCAAAAAATGGCTGGCATGACTAATTTGCTGTTCTTAGAGGAGCATTTTTTGTGTTTTCTTTAGAATTCTTTGGTATCTTTGAATAAACATAGGAGTGTAGGAGAATATTTATGGACATATCATTTAGATCTCTTAGAAAAGCAAGAGAGACAGAAATGGACATAATTTCATAAAAAACATTTAGACAAACAGTGATTAAAATTTAATATGTTAATTTCCTAGTTACTTGAAACCTTTCACTGCACTCTTATTTGCTTTCAAATTCGCATATAGGAAACACAATTCTCACAAGAAAATTGTGGAATTCTAAAACTGTTTACTCGATAGTTCAATAGATATGAAAATTTTCTTTCATGCTACATTTAAAGATTAATATTCTAGACATTTCAACCACTACTACTACTACTACTACTACTACAAGTACTACTACTACTGCTAATACAAATGATGATAACAGTAATGATGATGATGATGATGAGTGTACACTAGATATCTATATACTAAAGTGGGCTGAAAAATTGATCGGCTGAAAAGTTCATATGATGACGTTATGTCAGCTGCTGATGACATTTTGACCAATTGAATCCAGGCATTGCATCACCGATGGAAAAAGTGAACTGAACACAAGGTGGGACACGTCGAAAAATAAATATCATTTAGTCACATTTCATAAGAGTATCTTGGTCAGCCTATGAACTTTCTAGCTGACCTCCATATATACATATATATATGGAAGTAAATAATGGATTGTAATCTCTCCACACACAACACAAACACACGCACACGCGTGAGCGCGCGCACACACACACACACACACACATATATATATATATATATATATATATATATATATATATAAGTATATATTAGCAAATACTTTACGCTTTAAAACGGATTTTACATATCAATTTCGTCTCATACTTTTGAAACAGATCGCTAAAAACCGCTCCGATTTTCTTATGTTTTTGTTGAATTCTTAAAAAGATTTTGAACAAAATTCAGAAGATTCAACATAATATATTAACATTCAACGGAAGATTGTTTAATAAAAAAAAAAAACCGGTATATTTCTCATAGGTAACTAAATGAACCATAAATAAAATCATTTCCTGAATACCTTGTTTCTTTATATATATATATATATATATATATATATATATATATATATATATATATATATATATATATTAACTAATTATTTTTTCATAAACAATACTGTAATTCTGATGGTGTGACTCTACAGACATATATATATATATATATATAGATTCAATAGATATACTTAAACAGAATTATTCAATTTGAAGATCCCAGCAAACGGGATCCCAGCAAACGCGATTAATGGAATATACTTACTGATTTTCTTTTCTCAAAGATATATATAAAAGTATCATGATCGCAAGAGAGAGAATCAACAAAATTACACACACACACACACACACACACACACACACACACACACACACATACACACACATAAACACACACACACACACACACACACACACACACACACACACATATATATATATATATATCTTTTGCGATCATTCGTCCCTATTATGCTCATGGCAAGTGCATCCAGTATCATTTAATGTAGAGATAGTACCTTCTTATTTAGAACACATAAACTGTGCAGCAATATCTCATATCCTAAAAGTGCTGTCAGCATACGCCAAGCCAAAGAGTGGAATACTATTAAATGGTTATCCATATTTACCGACCCCTCCGCTCGGGCAGGATATGACACTAGGTCAATTTATAAGCGGAGTTTGACAGGTTTGAATTCAGAGTTTTCCTTCTTCTAGACTAGTTGCCTCACCAAGGCTGAAGAGCCTAGTCTGCCCTACTATTTTACCCATAGCTGGAGGGAGAATAATTGGATTAGTGCGATGTGAAATACAGTCAGTCTCGTCCAGGATTTGAACTCGTGTCACTGTGTTCATTTCCTACGACGATAACCATTACACCAGATGCACCTCCTTAACACCAGAGGCACCTCCTAAGGTGGTTATCGATCAATTCGATGAAATAAAACAGTGTTTTCCCAAGCTGTAGCCGTGTACTTATGTATATATGAATGTATCTCATGGGTGCTAACGAAACTCATAGGGAAAAGCTATTTGGGAACTGCACAAGATAATGTGCGCTTTCGTGAACAAATTCTTGTAGTAACGTTACATACAGCAGCTTTACGGCCACTAGTGTCTCACCTCAAAAACCATTGAAGAAGACAAACAAGGCACGTGGGGTATGGCTGGAGAAGCAAGGACAAAGTTATAGATGTTGTTTTCCCATGGACTTCTTCGGATGGATGTACCAGTGTTGGTCGAACAGCAAAGGCAAACATCAGTTCTGTTCGGAGACAAGATGTAGGCTAGATTAATTGCCAGGAACGAGGGATTCTAGGGATGGAGATGGATGTTGTGAAAGAGTCTAGAAACTCCTTGCTGTCAGTGCAACTTCATCATGATGATTGAGGTAATATATATATATATATATACATATATATATATATATATATATATATATATACGTATGTGTGTATGTTTGCATATATATATATATATGTGTGTGTGTGTGTGTGTGTATGTAATAGTTCTTTTCTCTCTGAAACGGAAGCATAAATTCTAAATATCATGACCACTGAAAAACTCTTTTTGAATTTAAATGCAATTAAGTGTCAAAAACATACGTAATGCCTTATGTGAGAAAATGCGATTCATTTAGAATTCCTACTGAACTCCAACGTACGTATAACTTTATCATTCCTTAGTCTTCTAAATGAAGAGTAACGGAGAAGCTGGTTTGGTTTCTTTGTTTAATGGCATATCAACCTTTGTAGGTTATTTAATACCAAAGCTATTCTCCGAGAAGAACAGCAGTGGTACTATTTAACCCATAGCTGGGAGGATTAGGGGGTTCATACCTTTCGCAAGGGTATTTGCCCGAAAGTGAACGTAATAGAGCGACTGGAATACGAACTCGCTTACTACGATTCCGCAGTCCATCGCTTTAACCATTACGCCACGAGGACAATCCCTACGGGGAAGCTGGTAATCTATATAAAACTTTCGAATTTTTATAATAGATGTATGGAGTTTAAGAATCTATTTGAGTATTAACAATTACCGAACTGCTTTATTATATACATGTAATCTTTCATAATCGCACATATATATTATTTTGGAAGGTATATTAGTTGTCGATTACGACTAATAATAAGAATATAAGTTATCAATGTTTATGAATACTTACTTAAAACATTCTTTCATATGTAATACATGAGTGGCTTAGGACTGTGGTTTATTTTATTTCTTTGTAAAAAATACAAAGAAGGCACAAGGCCTTAAGGTTTTGGGGGAGGGGAAGGGAGCGGTCTTGCTTTTCTATGTATTCTAAAGGGAGCCTACCTAGCCACATTCGCCGACCCATTCAACAGTACAATATATAACCATTCATCCCTCATCATGTGCGCAGCAGACACCAAAATACCACATTTGCTCTATGATAAAGCCTACTTAAAACCCGTAAGTGGTATATGATTTTTATTTACAAAATATGATTTATGTACAATGAAGTGATGGGAATGGGAGAAAAAACCCCGAAAAAAATATATATACAAGAAAGAAAACAAGGAAAAATTCCCCATTTGGTTTCCCTCCCATCCCCCCGTCTATAAAATTGGAGGCCGACTGTTTTCCGGGTCGAAAGAAACCGGAAACAAGCCGGACCTACCCTAGGTGGGACAGGAATCCTAACCTACAGAGATAAAATAAATAAAGGGTCGGGCGCGGTATGGGTCGATAGATGCAGATAATATGATTTTTTACATATGAATGTTCAAGATCTTTAATAAAAGCGGACTGGGATTCGGGTTTTAGGACTGTGGTTTATCCTATGATAAAAAAAAATCACTTCTAAGGAAATATTGCGAAAAACAAAGTCAAATAAAAAGTGAAATTAGGCATTTTCAATTATCCTTACTACAAATAGAACGTTTATCAGTTATAATTTAAATTATTGAATGATTGGTTGGTATTAATGGCATGTCAGCACGTCTAAGCTTATTCTATGTCGTGTGGTCAGGGAATCTTGTTTATTGTACGTCCATATTTACTTTTTGTGTAGTTGCTTGTTAGATTTAAAAAAAAATTTTTCACTGATTTTCCTATCGAATAGAAATCATTTTTATACAGATCTATTTCACCCAAATATTAGACCTAAACAGTTACCACTGCTTCGGTTCAGAGTGGACCTGGGAGTAATGGAAGTGAAGGGGTTCACCACACTCCCTATATCTACGGAAGTGGAGCCTTACAATAAGATGCAATTCAGTGACAGACCCAATTCGACTCTTTATAGAAGTATAGTACCCGTTTGTAGGGAGTACAATTAGCACATTCTAAGCCGTGCTGACACATCAGGCTACAGAAGAAGGCGTGGACTTGAAAAAATGTCTCATTGGGTGCTCCTTTCATATGGCCTTGTGCCTCATCTAAGTAAAATGCTTAGTAAATTACAACTTGAAAAACAATTAAGAATAAAGGAAGAGAATGAAACAAAATCAAAAAAAATATAAAGTGACTACAATATTTTGTCATGATATCCACCAAAGGAAATATTAAATAAAGAACACGCTAAACCTCATCTGATAGTGAGACTCAAGTTCTGGAGATCTGGGAAGTGTAGAGTATCCCTTCATTGGCATTACTACCAGCTTCACTATCACCCGAAATGAAGAACCTGTCAGAGAACCATTATTAGATTAAACAGACTTGTTTACAAATTAGTCATATTCCATAGGACCGTGTGCCAAAAAAACTCTTTTGAGATAACTACACAAGCTATATAAATACGAATGTACACTGAATGTGATTCCCTAAATTCAGAGCTCAAAATAAACCTAGAAATGTCATTAAAATTAATCAAATTAACTAAAACATCATTAAACCTAACAAAAACGAGACTTGATGTGTATTGCTAGTTAATATCTTTTATAAAAATAACAAATGAAAATTATATATTTGATAGTCAAATAAAGAAGATATTCTACATTCTTGCAAAGTGTTGTTACTTATTTGGGCAATGTCATTGACGTAAGACATTAATAGAAGTAACCATTTACAAGACGGCAATATATTTGAATCAACTGAGATGTAAAATTCATTCCAGGCATAAAGTTCCCATAAATATAAATGCGAGTGTTTGAAATAGCAATAAAGAAAGCATATTCTCTTTACTCTCAATTTAATGTCTTTGTTCCTTGGTCATGATTAAGTTTTTAGAGAACTCGAAGGTTGGTTTTGTCAAGGGGGAAAAAAGAAAGGATACAAAAAGAACATACTTCTTCGATTCACGTCTGTCAAGGGAAGAGATTTTTCGTGCAAACAAAGATATGGTGTCAAAATAAAAATGAAACAAATATGACATCTATGAGCCAGACAAGTTTTGATATATGCAAAAACATTTGGCTGCGGTGGTAAAAAAACAACAACAAAAAAAACGTAATTGGGGACATAGTTTTAGGTAGAAACAATAGATTTACTTGAAAACAGGAAAAAGTGTGTTAAAAATGGTATACTTATTTCATAGTATTTACATAACTTTGATTGCTCTGACACACTAGCCTTTTTGCCCAATTGGCTGGGACTGAAGTATATACCAACTGCACCTCTACAGAGCGGTAAGAACCCACCCTCAATGAGTGTCCTATTTATGACACTATATAATCTGATGGTGAATTTCCAGTAATTCTGGAGCTTTGGGGAATACGGAGTACCCCTTCATTGCCATCGCTCCCAGGTCCACTCTGGCCCGAAGGGGTAACACCTGGTAGGGTCCTATTTATGACACGTATTAAAAAAAGGTCTTAGAGATGAATTACAATGTACAGATTTTGAAGAATAGTCAATAAATACACGATTCTTGCGTTGAAAAAGTTCTTTGGTGATTTAAGCATGGTATATATGATTGTTATCTTTGTGGAATCCCCAGTATATTTCAAAATCGAACTCTTCAAATACAGCGTGGCTAATCACTAACACCAGTAGAATTTTCGTTGCCTCGCGTCTCCTCCGTTTGCTTTATCTTTGTGAAAGCTCTCTCTATTATTTTTATTTCTTAGCCAAAATGGATATTAGGACAAAAATCTTTTTTTTTTTATTTCCGAAAATAATGCCAACAACATTAAATTTCATCGGGATCAATGAAAGTAAATTTCTTTTTGCAAAAGAACACCAATGCAATGTAATTGGTAACCGACAGCAAAGAGTCAACCACAAGAAGTTTCATTCTCACGAGACTTGGAGATTTTTAACTGAGTCATTCAATTAGTCTGTTAGCAACCAACAGAGCTTAAACTTCAAAATTAGCGAAACAATCCACCCTTTAAAATTTCTGGATCAGTAGGACATTTCCCTTTTTGTCATTTCGTCTTTCTCTCTGTTTATTTTCGTATTAATCTAGCAATTGGACAATACTTTCTCTATTGCTATGGGACAATTATTTTTTCTTAAGTACACTCAATGTGCCTTTAAATGGAATAATCAGCCGCGCTTAACGTAACAGATATCGTCAAAAAATAATTGTTATGGTACCCAACCTGCGGACTGTAATGAACTCTTCCTGTTGCTATTATTATTACTGGGTGAATATTCATCCCGGTGGTTGAGTTCTCTCCAGCTTTGGTGTACTGTTACTTATTGCGTTTTAAAAGTAAGTGGTTTGTTGAATGTTTTTGTTGAAACTTGTTTAATTTTTTGAATCCAGTTGTTATTGTTATTGCATTTGTGCCCATCCCCAAAACAACTATTATTTGTTTGTTTTTTGAGGGGGTCAACCCAAAGACATTTGATTGTTGCTATTGCTTTTCAAAAAAACGGATTTTCATCTTTGTTAATTCATTCGTCACACAAGATATTTTTACACGTGTTTCAACAAAAACATTTACTCTCACTCCTCCTAGTTGCGTCAAAGCAACTATGGAGGAGCCTTCACCTTCACATTCGAGAAATTCGCCAACGGATTTATTCGAAGCCGGAAGACAAATAGCCTCTTTTAACATTATCACCGGCATCAAAATCATCGCTCCTGGCCAGTTCTATCTCGCCGGCCCCCAAAGTGCCTGAAATCCTAGTCTCCTGGTCGGCACAAATCAAAAAGAGGTCCCCGGGGGACTACGCGAAAGATAGGGCCAAATATGCCCAGTACTTCCAAGGTAATAAGATATTGCCAATACCTGAGCTGGTAGAAACAGTACAACCGAAAACAATTTCCTTCATTGTAACTGACCTTAAGACCAGGAGACTGGCAAGTATCGAAGAAGATACTTTTGAAGAACTATTAAAAGCAGCAGGAATCCCAGCTAGGTATTTTTGTAGAAGGAGCTTTGCTACCTTGGATGTCCTGCTGCCATCTGAAGAACTTGCCAAAAAAACTGTCCGGGAGTAACATCTCATCCAAATTCTACACCTTCCGCCGGAGTATAAAGGCCAGCGGAGAATCAGAGTCACCGTGTGCAATGTCCCAATTCAATTAAATAGAGACGTTCTCGCCACCTACCTTAGCGAATATGGCAGCGTAGAGGATATCACAGCCTCAAATCTTCAAGTGGGACGCCACACAGTGACTACTTTGTAACCATGTGTCTGGATAGAGGGGGTTTTCAGGTCATCCCTCACACACTCGAATATGAGGACTAAATCATGATAATGGTCGTTGAGGACAGGAGACTGCAATGCTGGAACTGTAAACGGCTAGGGCACTTTTCCATATCCTGCCCTCAAAAGACAACCAAACCAACATCGTTACCATCGACAACTACAGCAACAACAGCAGCAGCAGTGATCACAATCACTAACACAAGTCCCAAACCAGAAACTGGGGTCAACCCTAACAAAGAGGGAAAAAGGTTGGACCCAGGTAATTCGGGGCGGCAAGAAAAGTCCCCCTTAAAAACACAAAAACTACAACTGCCACTATTGCTACTACTGCTACTGCAAAAGAAAAAAAAAACATCATCATCTTTATCAACATCAATGCAAAAAAGAAAAAAAGAAAAAAAAACCCAGATACTATGGAAAAACCATTTCCAGGAACGGCCAAGTTACGAATGAACTCGGTTCCTGTTCTTTGCGTCAAGCCGTTGGCATCGCCACCTCGAAGGATTTCCGGTCCGCAGTCGACACTGAGTAAGGTAAGTGAGTCTCATGACTTGCCACGGAGAATGTGAGTGGACTAAGGGATTCAAGTAAGTGTGCGCGCTTGCTTGCTGAACTCACAACCCTCATTTGGGAAGTTGCTGCAGTGCAAGAGACTGACTTTGCGCTGCAGACTATCGGGTGCTGGAAAACGACTTTAACGTTTTCTCAGCATACGGCTGCCGCACCAGCGTTGGGGTCTCTTTGCCAGTTAGACGCAGCTTTGGCGCTGATGTTAACGTTGTTTTTGCAGTTGACGGGGACCTACTGGTTGTGGCCGATGTTGCCATTAAAAGTTTCGAGTTCCGGCTGGTTGTAGTTTATGCACCTGATATCGCTGCGGGGAGGTTTTCCTTTTTTCGTCGGTAGGCGCCGTTCCTGGAAGATTCGAAGCGGCTAGTCTTAATGAGTGATTGGAATGCGATCCTTGATCCCAAGATAGATAAGGTCGGGTGGAGAGCAAGTGGTTTAGGAAGGTGTGAAAGCAGCTTTGTCGGTCCTATGGCTCGTCACAACTTGGTCGACAGGTTTCGTCTGGATCAGCCAGGGTAGGAGATGTGGATGTGGCTAGATAGTTCACGCTCTGCCAAAGTAGGTTCCTTCTTAAAATAAGTGTTAGTTAGAAGAGCGATTTTGTTAGTTGCCCCACGTTCCATTTGATAGCGTGGACTGATCATAAACTTGTTAGGGTCAGACTGCTGTTAGCTAATAGGCCTAGTCTGGCCGGCTACTGGAACTTCAATACCTCCTTACTGGAGATACGGGACTTCTGCGACGGGCTGGAATCCCTTATTAAGCGGGTGTTAGTGGTGGGTTTCTCTTGAATATAGGATTAGAGATTTTGCCACCAAGTTCGGTCGTCAGCTGAACTTAGATAGGACAAGGAAGACGAAATTTATAGAAGATAGACCTTCCCGGGCAGTGGCTGAGGCGGTGCTTCCTAACTGTAGAACTTGCTAGTAGGGACCTTGAGCCTGAGACGAGCGAGCGCTTAAAGGGATTCGTAGTTAGATCTAGGTTAAAAAGTGTTCTCTTCGAAGCTGTAAAATCCAACGCGTCTGCGCGTGAGGAAGAATTGCGTAGGTTTCCCGATCGGTATATCAATTCCGTCAAGTCCCAGGATGTGCGCCTGCCACGATCGAGTCACGAGATACGTGATGCCTTTCGGGCGCACTTTCGGGATCGCTTTGCCTGCTGTACTGATCTCCCGTTTCAGGAGTTTCGCAGCTATCTTGCCGACTTCCCCCGCCTTTGGGCGCCTGAAGCAGCTGGCTATGAGGGTGTGATTACTGAATGCGAAGTCCGTGATGTGTTGGAGCCTTGCGGCCTCAACAAGTCGCCAGGACTAGTTGGTTTACCCTACGAAGTGTACTTGAGGCTGCTGCACAAATTTGTGACTATTCTGATGGATATGTTCAGCCATTGGATCGCCCAGGGAACCACTCCTTGTAGCGTTATTAAGGGCGTGATCACATTGCTGAAGAAAGGCGGCAGGTATGTTTGGGTGGGATTAGATGTCTACAGGCTCATAACTCTGCTTAACACAGGGTTAAAGATTTTGGCCCGGGTCTTAGCGAATCCTTTACAACTTGCCACTAGCGATCTGATCGGCCCCGAACAAACCTTCGCAGTGAAGGGAAGATTGATCCAAGACAATCTGCACTTGATTTGCGAGGTCCTAGAGGGAATAAAAGACGGCACGGAAGTCACACAAGGCCTTCAATAGGGTTGACCATTGGTTTTTGGTATCTGTTTGGGAGACTGCCAAATTCCAACCGGAGTTCCACATATGGATTAGCATGATGTGCCACAACCCTCATACAGTGGTGCAGGTGAACAGAAGATGTTCGAGGGCATTCGCGATCGAGCGTTCGGTCCGGCAGAGCTGTCCCCTGTCTCCTATTCTCTATATCCTCGCTTTGGAGCCTGTTCTCCGTAGGCTTAGGGATGAGGGGGCAAATACGGCTCTGCACCGTGTCCGTTTCGCTGGCCCTCTTACGGCAAAGTTTTTTTTGCGTTCGCTAATGATATCAAAGTTTTCGTATCCCGCCGCAAGGCTGTGAAGAAAGCGGTTGGCGAGTACGAGCGGAATACAGGAGCAAGGTCAACTTTGACAAAAGCGAAGGTTTGCGGCTCGGTGCTTGGATGGGTAGCGATGACCTTCCAGGGACCTTCCGCTGGAGTGACGGACCCGTCCGTATCCTCGGGGTGTGGTTCGGGTCCGACCTCCAACTGGGGAGAAAATGGTCGGAAGTACAAGCTAAGGTGAATGCTCAGGTGGTAATCTGGCTTTCAAGAAGGTTGTCTTTTAAGGGCAGGGAGGAGGCGTGTGCCATGTACATCTTCCTCTAGATGCTTTACCGATTGGCTGTACTCCCTCTGCTTAAGGCACATCGCCTGGTGCTTCCTTGATCCCTCTCCAGATTGCTTTGGGGAAACCGAAGGCCGATTGTCCGTAGATGGGTCTACATTAACGTATGCACAACGGGGATCTGGGTATGCCTGACCTGGAGAGCTACCGGCTCACTGAATGACTCGCATGCTTGGGCCGGTCCTTGATGGGGGACGCGGTGTGGAGACGAAAGGCGAGTCGGACTTTTCCTCGCTTCAAGTCTGACACAAAGGCTGAAGGTTGACGCAAGCCAATAGGCGAAACACTGTTTGTTCGCGAGTGCTGAACGGCATTTCGTAACCGTTCCAGAATCCAGTTACCTTTCTCGGCCTCCGAAAGAGCTATATCGGAAGCTCGCGGTAGGTTCCACTTCAGACCCTTTTTGCGAGCGGCGCAGTTGGACGGCGGAGGAGATCCGCTCTCACCGAAATTGGGCGCCAGGATCGAACTTCTTGAACAACTCCGAGTTCTCGCTCACATGGCGATTGCACGGAACACATTGCTACTTCTCAGCTTAGACTTTAGAGGGGGCCTGTCAGACATACTCGATTGTGCTCGCTGCGGCTGGGGATTGGAAGAAACGGCTGAGCACACCTTCTACTACTGTCAGTGAGTTTGCCCATTCTGGGATCACGTCGGGGAGTGGACGGCTCACATCGAACCCAAGCAGCTCGTGATGCTCGACGTTGATTACGTCGTAGACAACGTTTTACCTCCGTTTCAGAGTGAGAAGCGTGTAGTGTTTTTCGCGATCTTAGCGGTAGCCAGAATGGTGAATTGGGCGACGGGAAAGACTGGGTTGTATGACGATGCAAACTTTTCTCATCGTGATCTGGTTTTGTATTTTAGGCATCAGCTTAGGTTAAAAATCAGATGCGATAGAAAACGCTTGGATCGCATAACATTCAACAAAAGGTGGGTGAATGCAGCGAGCCTGGTCGTAAGAAAGGGGGCAACTCTGGAGTCATCATTCCCTCCTCTTCCTGCCCATGACATTGACGGTGCGGGTCCTTCGAGACCCCACCCCGGGTATGTAGCCAAAGATTTCCCTCACTTGAAACCTAGTTAGCTGTATGGTGTGAGTCATTGTCCCCGTCATCTACTTGTGAGTCTCCAAGATCTTCCCCATCCCTATTATTTTTGTACTTCAGCTCTTACTCCAGCCCACTTTTGTTGAAGTTCTTAGGTTTTCACGTGAATAAAAATAGTATTATCTGCTTTCAACTGCCCTTACTGCGCCCAACCTTGTCGTTTTTTGCCTCATTAGATAAGGAACCCTCTCCCTCTTAGGTTAGGTCTGTAAAACAGCCGGCCTCCATTTCGTTGACATAACCAAACGGGGGATTTTTTCCTTTATTTCGTTTTTTTTTGCATTTTTCGTTTTTTTCTCCCATCCCCATCATCTTGTAACATTTTTATAAATAAATCACAAATTGTAAATAAATCATAAATTCCACTCGGGGTTTTAAGTAGGTTTTCTCACAGAGAAAATGCGGTATTTTGGTTAATGTAGCGTGATTGGTGATGGATGACTGGTTATATATTGTACTGTGTAATGGGTTGGTGAATGTGACTAGCTAGGTTCCCTTAGAATATACAGAAAAAGTATAACCGCTTCCTTCCCCTCCCCACAAATCTATAGAGCTTTATGCCCTCCATATTGCATCAAAATGGAAATAAAGGTAGAGTTCTCTCCAGCCTAACACTTTGGACGTCAGACCTTTTTTACTTATGTTGTATTATACGTTCGTTAATATACTTTGTTCCACGTAAACCAGAGTTCGTGTCTTTCTTCCGGACCCTCTACTGGTCCACAACAATAATGAAATCGATGACCAGAGTTCACACCTTGGACGAGACTACGTTTCAATTTGCGCTAATGCCCTTGAGAAAGGTTTGGATGCTTCTACCTTCTACATATCGATATATATTAGGACAGACTGGATTCCTTAATCTTGGTATAGAAGAAAACCTCTGAATTAAAATCAGCTTACCTTTGTTTAAAGTTGACCTTGTGCCATATCCTCTCAGTGACTGGTGTGTTGGGTAACAGTGAGAATCAATTAAAACGTTATCCACATTTCTAAATTGAAACACAAGGCTTTGCGATTCATTGATAATTTCTGGGTGCTGCTTTTTGTAATACTAAGATTAAGCTTATTATGAAACACAGTTCATTTCTTTGATAACATTCAGAGAAAATGACAACTTGCAGGGTCGAATTTCTATGTTTTTTATGATTCTTTCTTGTGCCATATTTCTCCGATATCTACAGAAATTTTTCATAAAATTGTTTAAAGCGTTTCCAGATGTCATTAATGTTTTTGAAGTAGCACTGATAATCTTGTTCCTTTTCTAATGAATGTACATTTTCTTTCTTGTTTTATGGACAAAGCTTATTCCTCTCAGCACTTTCAGAACTTGAAAAAATACCGTATGGTTTATGCATGCGAATATTCCAATGACGACCGATGATTTCTTGAATTGCTTTAAACGAAATCTCTTGAAAATCTCATAAAACATTAAAAATATGGTGGCTCGATTGGTTTTAACGGCATGTCAACCCGTCTCGAGATATTCTATTTTTATAATTTAGAGAATTAAAGCTGCATAGTTTCAAACAACTAATAATAATAGTCTTAATAAAAGATTGAACTGTTTTATTTCACCCAAAGATAGGACCTTGACGGGTTCTACCGATCTAATTCAGAGTGTGCGTGAGAGTAATTGTATTAAAAAGGTATTAAATATTCCCTAAAATCCAAGATTAGAACCTGACTATCAGATACCATTTAATGTATCACTAAGGACCCAAAAGAAGTAGACATTTAATTACTAACCGTCATACGATAAGTAACAACTAAAATTTCGTCTCCAACCCACTGGGAATGTGCAGCTTTTGAACAACTACATCATCGATTCGTGAATACCAAAAAGAAAAAAAAACAATAGTGGGTGGTATTTTCACTACGACCAAGTGTCTGGCCTTTCTTCTTCCTTTTATGGGCTCATCATCTCTTAGTGTCGTCTTTATTTCCGACAAATTTTCTTCAAGACCCTTAAATCCTATACCTGGTAGATATTGACAGTAAATCAAGCGATCAGGCAACTTTAAAAATCTACTCAAGTATTGAGTCGTCAGATCTTTTAGTATAAATCACATAAATGTCACAGTTATTACGTAATTTTCCACTACTTATATTTAAACAGACTTTAAATTTTATCGAACCTTAACCTCATTTAACTAACATTGCATTTGTTTCCATTCTTTTTAGTGTCACTGTAAAATATTATTGTGCTTTGTCTTCATCTTCACTTCTGAACGAACAATAAATAATTTGATTTCAAACTGCAGTTTTGTGATATTTAAGAACAAAAAAAACTTTTCTAGTCTTCTGCTCACATACCAGTTAATTTCTTTCTTTAAAATGTTAGAGAACAGCTATTTCTAATTTCATAGAAATAACAATTATTTTACTTTTATCACACGCAAACACGTCTGAAATCTAAAGATACTGTTATTATCTTTTTAACTTTTCTTAACAGTAGATATTAGTTATATTTTTCTAATGGAAAACGCATAATTTCGCTGATTTTAAGACTCATACCTACAATAATTAGGAAAATTAGAAAAAGACACTCGTATCCAAGTCGCCAGACCAGAAAAAATAATGTTCGATGCATATTAGAAAAGTTGTAATAATATTCTCATACTAGTACCTTCAGCAGCAGTAGTAGTAGTAGTAGTAGTAGTAGTATAGTAGTCGTAATGATAATTCTTGAACTTTTATTCCAGTAAGTACTGTCATCTGTTAATTTCTTTTCCTAATACTCCTCTTATCATCATTTCAGTTTATTTCATCAATTAGATACAACTACAATTAGCATAAAAAATCATTTCATGAGATAAATTATTGGTTATTTGATTGATTTATTGGCATGTCAATCCATGTCCTATTTTATTCCTAGTGATTAAGAAATCGCGTTCAATGTGTTGTTTGCCCAGTCGGCCGGGGCTGTAGAATACACTGACTGCACCTCTGCAGAGGGGTAAGACTCCCCCCAAACGAGTGTCCTGGATATGACACTAAACAATCTGATGGTGAGGTTCCAGCAGTGCTGGAGCTTTGGGGAATGCAGTGTACCCCTTCATTGCCATCGCTCCCAGGTCCACTCTGGCCCGGAGTGGTAGCTACTGATAGGGCCCTATCTATGGGTTAAATAGAACTAACAGCATACCTATGCTAAAATGAATTGAGTAAACTGAATAGCTTGAAATAGAAACGTTTTTGACAATTAAACCGTACTTACATTTAAACTGCGTGCTTATGCTTAACTGAATTATTTGAAAAAGAACTGTTTTGAGACATTAAAAGTGTATTTACACTTAACTGAATTATTACATATAACTGCTTGAATAGTTTGAAATGGAAATGTTTTTGACAATTAAACTATGTACTTATGCTAAACTGAACTGTTTTCAATAGAACTGATTATTTACATAAAAATGAATTTGGCGTTAAATAACCTACAAAGGTTGATATGCCATAAAACCAAACAAACCAAACCAATCTATCAATGTGTTGTATAGAAAAGAAACACGACAACTCTGATGTATAAGATTATAATTTACTTCTTTACTTTTCCAATCATAACCTAAAATGTACAGATGGTTCGAGT
The DNA here is from genome assembly GCA_963585895.1 of Sepioteuthis lessoniana. Taxonomy (NCBI): domain Eukaryota; kingdom Metazoa; phylum Mollusca; class Cephalopoda; order Myopsida; family Loliginidae; genus Sepioteuthis; species Sepioteuthis lessoniana. Next base: position 46,726,423 of record OY757904.1, read on the forward strand.
ACAGGAGGGGTCGTAGATGGCTGAGATACACACAAAGAGTCTGAGGTGCGAATCTTCTGTGAAGCCCCTTTTTTCCTTCTTCTAAGTCGGGTGCAAATCTTCCTGATTATATATCATCTCGAAAACCCACTCAAATTCTCGTGGTCACACCTTCAGCCTTCCGCCTACACAGTGCACGTGACTCCGCTTCCTTCTAATATGACATTCCCGTGATTTACGCAGCATTCCCCGCAAGAACACCTGTATCCTGTTTACTTTAGATACCAGGTGTATTTTCTGTCATTTTCGTTCAGTCAGTGTCTGAATTCCACCACTGTATCCACAGATATCAAAGAGGTCTTTAAGCCAATATCCAACACGTTATACATTAATATTTATATTTTTGTGCAGTTTTTTTCGCAAGAGGTTGTAGCTCACAGATGTATGATTGCAAATATTCTTATCTGATAAAAATAATTTTCACACCATTACATGATTTCAAGTTTTCCTATCTGATATTGATATTTATCTGATTTTAAGTAATTAATTCTATTAAATGATTGTAATTTATTGGTACCCTGTTATATGGTTTCAAGAAATTAATAATAATAATAATAATCTTTGAAAACAATTTTTTCTTTCAAGTAACTATAACAAATAACAATAATTTACATTTGTATAGAATAAGGTTATCATATCTTGTACTAATAACTTTTAACATATCTATTTAACCCGTAGGTAAGAGTCGCCAGGTGAGAGTTGCCCTGTGCGCAATGGAAATGAAGCTTTAGTCACACTTCCAAGCGCCCCAGAACTGAAGCCTCACCATCAAATATAGTACTCTGAATTCAAACCTGTTAAACTCCGCTTAAAAATTGACCTTGTGTCATATCTTGCCCGAGCGGAGGGGTTGGTAAATAGGACCATCAAATATAGTTTAGTGTCATGCCCAAGACACTTCTTTGTTTTTTGGTGTGGAGTCTTACTCCTGTGTTGGGTATACAACAATAATATTCATGGGCCCACATATAAACTGGATTTGAATCCCAGTCTTAAAGTCAGAAAAAATATTTTTTGCGTATTGTTATGAGTGATATTAGTTTTAAGTGTCATTATTATGAATAATAATAGCAGCATCAATTGTAGTAGGAGTAGGAAGGGTTGGAGTAGTAGGAGTATGTCTGAACTTTTATTTGAGTAAGCACTGTCAACCGTTATTAATTTTTACTAGTACATCTTTCATCTTTTTATCAACAAAAATTAAGATAAAAAAAATATATTTTATGAGAAAGAATAAATGTTACATTGGATATTTAATATAAAAGCATGACAGTGTTCAAGTGTCAATGAAGTAATTTCTATACTTGTGAATGGCATTGTATTTAGGTGCACTTAAATAAAAAAAAGTTCTTTCTTGAGATCTGATTGCTTTACATGTACGCCATCTTTGGCAGCATTCAAAGAATTTTATTTCTGTGTATATTTTGAAGATTTCTTCGTTGGTTAATAGACCTTGAACCATGAATATAACAGCCAACTTCATTGTATTATGACCTTCCTTGAGCAATGCACAAGTACAAAACCTACGAGTAACTTTAGTCCACGCCTTGGTTACAACACTATTATTATCAGTTGTAGAAACGGGTCTGTAGGTATGAAAACATATTATTGTTCCATTTTTATTTCTCATTTTTCCCTTTAAAATGTTTTATTTTGGGCGGAGATTGTAAACGAGATGAAAGTGGTAGGGATGATGTATTGATGCTAGAGCCGACGTGAAGAAGCTGATTATAGAATCCGTTGGAGCAGAAAGGCAGCGAACAGTTTTCGAATGGATAGCGAAAAGATATCGGAAAAATGTAACGTAAAAATAGAAGGGATAATAAAGATACACGTAGAACAATTGCTATGATACAAGAAATACTCAGAAGGTACAATATGAATAATGTTGAAATCCCCTTGTACACACACACACACACACACACACACACACATATATATATATATATATATATACATGTATTGATAGATAGATAGAGTATAGAGAGAGGGAGAAAAGAAGAATAAGAGAGACAGAGAGAAACTAGATACACATAAGCCTTTATATATATGGTGGAAGCCTCTTGCTCTCTAAAACCTCATTTCATAAACGCTTATAGGGAAAAGATCGGTGAGCAGAAAATACTATATGTGTTTGAATTCCATTCAACTCAATGAAATCAAGGAGGAGAAGGAGCGACTTCACCGAAGCAAGCGTATTTCTACAACCTAACCAGTATAAAATTTACTTCTTCGGAATAAAAAAACTTCGTATCATACGCACTTCGAGTAACGGTTATCGTCGTAGTGTAATATAATGGTCGAGGGATTTCGTTTTATATATCTCGCCTTTCGGTTTAGTTAGGATGAGAACCTTTCGCTTAGCGCAAGGGTTAGTTAGGTGCAAACATGGGCGCAGCTGTTCACGCGCGTGCGGGGCGGACGTGTTATTCAGAGATGTCACAATAAAAATCCCAGAAAGAAGATGTGACCAGGAATGTGAGTGACGTCACGCGTCGGAAGCGTGGGCTGAGGTTTGAGAAAAGTCAGTTAGTTGAGTTCTGTCTCGGGAGAAGACGGTTGACTTTCGGGGCTCGCCGAAGCCTGGACAGTGGCCTTGCGGCAGGTGTCGAGCGTGTTGGGGGTGCAGATGGAAAAGTCAGCATAGAAAGATGGTATCTCTATCCTTATGTCGAAAAACCTTTAAACTCAAAAAAGTAATAAAAAGTTTCGTACCTGAACTAAGAAGTCGTAAGTGTTTTTCGTGTTTCGGGATTCCTATGTTTTATGTATATATGTTATGAACATTCTATGTATATATCACATATTCATATATGGCTATGTAGTAGTAGGAAATATAATCGGTGACTTGAGTTCAAATACTTGACGAGGCGTTACATTGGGGCTAATTCCTTTGAGAAAGGCAAAGATGGATCTCTTCTTCATCAGCTATGGGGAAATGTAGAGCTGACTGTGCTCAGTAATTTTGATAAAGCAACCAGTTTGGGAAAAGGAGATCTTTGAATTCAAGCCAGCCGTACTCCTCTTAAAAATAACCTTGTTTCGCATTGCGTCTGTGGCAGAGCTCTTGGGTAAATACATTAAATTAGTATCATTGGCTAAAAAGTTTTATAAAGCCAATGAATATAATTTTTATTTAGGAAAAAAGTTCCTATAAAGTTCCAATAAAATATTTTTGTCGTTTGTCTTCATTTTCAAGTTCCTATTAGTTCCAATAAAATATTTTTGGCTAAAAATTGGCTAAAAAGTTTTATAAAGCCGGTGAATTTAATTTTTATTTAGGAAAAAAGTTCCTATAAAGTTCCAATAAAATATTTTTTGTCGTTTGTCTTCATTTTCAATTCTGGGTAAACGATAAATAATTTCATTTCAAACTGCAATTTTGTAATATTTAAGTATAGAATAATCATTTCTAGTCTGCTACTGACATGCCAGGGGATTGTTATTTTTAATTTCATACATATAACTATTTTTTACACATGCAACAACGATACAGGCTTCTATGCGCCTCGGATAAAATCTAAAGATTATTATGTTTTTAACTTTTCTCAACGGTAGATTTAATCATATTTTTCAAAGACACACACTAATAATCTGGCTAACGGCAAGAAACATACTTAAAATAATTAGAAAAAAACAAAACAAAAAAACAAAAATAAAGCGCATTTATATGCTAGGAGCCGAGTCAGAAAAAGGCAATAAAGTTTGGGTGACTGCGTGAGATCCAGAGGGAAGTACATGGTTGGTAACTGTTGCTTTTTCACTTATAGTAAATAGATATTTTCAAGGCAGATGTGATACTTTTTTTAGAAACTTACATATCTATGAAAATGATTTGATTTTTTAATAAATGGCATATCAACCTTCGTGGGTAATTTAATGCCAAATTCATCCTTGAAGAAGAACTAGTAGTATAATCTAACCTTTAGCTGGGGAGATAAGTGGAGGTCATACCTTTCAAAAGTGTATTCGTCCGAAAGCAAACGTTTCAACATCACTGGAGTTCGAACTTGCTTAATAAGATTTCGAAGTCCTGCATATTATTTACAACACTACAGGGAATCTTTTCGATTCCTATGAATGCATGACATGTTAATATATAAGACATGTGTGCCATAAAATAAATTTAATCGTTGCAAATAATGGAATCTAAATTATATGTATGGATATATTTTTATGATACAGCAACCAATTCTCCAGCCCAAGCGGCAGGGGCTAGAGGATACACCGACTTCACCTCTGCAGAGGAGAAAGACTCCCCTCAACGAGTGTCCTGGATATAAAACTAAGCAATCTGATGGTGACGCTCCAGTCATGGATGTTTGGGGAATCTGGATTACCTCTTTATTGCTATTGCTTCCAGGTAAACTCGGGCCCGGAGTGGAAGCATCTGAGAGAGTCTTATCTATGGGTTATATAGAACTGTTTGACATTTCAACTTTGAGCAAATAAATGCTTATGCTAAATTGAATTGTTAGAATTAGAACTGTTTGATCATTTAACTGATTTTTAATTGGATTGATATTCATGCTAACAAAACTTATTATTTAATAATTATTTAACAGTTTGATTTGGTTTCGTTTTACGGCATAGAAACTATTGTTGGTTATTTAATGCCAAATCCAGTTTTTACGTATATATTAATTATATGATTTGGTTACACATTTTATAGATACGTACGGCTAAAAGATCAAATATTTTTATTTCTAACTATTCAATTTAGCATAAATCAACAAAGTCAAATGATTCCAAGAATCAGTATGTGTAACTAAAAATCCAATTAAACACCAGTCATTTGTTTACACGCAGTTAAATGATATAACTGTTCTGTTTTAAAGAATTTAATTTGTCAAAAGTTATTTGTTTGCACTTAGTTGTAATATCAAACAGTCATATTTGACTCATAGATTGGACTCTATCAGGTGTTATCAATTTGGGTCAAAATGGACCTATGAAGAATGGCAATGAAGGGGTACTCCGCATTCCATAAAGCTCCAGGACTGCAGCATCACTCTCAGATTGCTTAGTGTTATATGCAGGACTCCCGTTGATGATAGGTGTCTTAACCCTCTGCAGAGATGCAGTAACTGTATTCTTCAGCCAGAGCAGACAGGGCCATTATTTACCTGTGTGCAAACGAATGTGCAATATTAGTAAAACATAGCAATACTTGGAACTATTTAACTGTGGCCAAATGAATAGTGTTCAATTGAATAATGATAGTTAGATAGCAAATTTATAACTACTTTATTGTGTGCAAACCAAGGATTAATATGAAATAGAATTATTAACGTTAGGTAGCAATAATTGAAGCCATTTAGATATGTAGAAACAATAGCCTTACTTGTGTCCAAAAAACTTAGTTCTAATTCATTTAAAAAATAAAATTACTTGCAAATCATTTAAATGTGTGCAAATAAATGACTGATGTTAAATTGAATTGTTACTGTTACATAGCAATACTGGAACCCATTTAACTGCGTACAAAAAATAAGCTCAGGTTTGTTTTAAAATGTTATCTAAAACGTGTTTACAAATCATATATATTTGATACATATGTATAAACAGGATTTGGGTTCAAATAACGTAAAAGCGTTGATATGCCATACACCCAACCAAACCAAATCGTATATACTCAATATATATGTATTAAGAGAATTTGATATAGATTATCTACAATTGTTGATACGCCATAAAACACAACCAAACCAAATTTTATATATATATATATATATATATATATATATATATATATATATATATATATATATATATATATATATATGTATATAATTTGGCATTTAATAAATTACAATAGTTGACATGCTATAAACCCAAGTAAACTAAATATTATACATTTAATATATACGTATTTATAAAGAAGATTTGACATTTAATAACCTACAATGGTTCATACGCCATAAAACCTCAACTATCTGCCCAACGTTAATGCTAAATATTATCTCCATGATTACAAGTGGAACTCAATTGCGATTGAGCAAAAAACATGAGAGAAAAGGAACTATAATCATTAGCCACACACTAACCTTGATGTAAATAAAATATTGCAAGAAGGATGATTTTTCTACATCCTTTTACTCTTTTAGAATTTTCTGACGACAGTTTTAGCAATATCGTTGATTCCTTTTTTTTCAGTCTTTTTCAGTATTTATGTTTTAAACGTGTCTGTATATTATGATAAGAATATAAATGATAATAATGACATTGAATGGCGATGCAATCAATATCATTATCCGATTGTTTTTATTAATATGTTAACAATAAGATGTCTTTAATAACGATAATGTCTGTAATAAGTGGAATAAGATCAGTAATGGCACCAAGAATAATCCCACAATAAATCTCAATGCTAAAATATTGATATAACTGAAGTAACTGGTAATTCTTCTACTTTGATATCAGTTTAATATCAAATATAGTAATTTTCAATCATCATAATTTACGTAATAAGTCTTCAATAAGATGAAAGCAATCAGTTTATACAATGGTTTCGAAGCTAATTATAACAATCATCTTGAAGCCTGTATGAACAATCAAATATTACTCTGAAAAAAATTTATCAAGTAAAAACAACATATCATTTACAATAAGTTCAAAAACTTTATTATACAAAATAATTTTCTTTTTAATCAATCGCTTCATTATTCTTAAGGCGAGCTGACGGCACAGATTCCTTGGACTCTATTTTGAGATCCGATCCAATTGGCCATCGTACTTATTAAGTTTTCAAAACAGGACGTCGAGTTCTCTCAGAATTCCTGAATGTAAGATTTAGCTCGTTAGACAACATTTTGCTGATGAGGTTTTACTTATCCAGAAGTGCTCAGCATATCATGCTTGCCTTTTATTGATTGTTTGAAAATGGGAGGTAAAAAGGCCAATAGCTGCTGTTTTGTGGGGTGCTGTTTCCAAGATTTGTTCCAAACAGCACGCGGTATCGTTGTGTTGATTCCCAATAATTTTTTAAAGAGTTTCGTTTGAGTACAAATGTTAAAACCATTCAATTGTACTGACACGTTCCATTTTGTTATTTGTCTAATTTAAAGGGCGGTTTCGTAAAGTCCACTTCTATTTTCTTAATAGACATCATTTAAAAAAAATCATTAATGTAGGTGTTTTTAAAAGCTGAGAAAGGATTCCTGCTTGTTGATTACATGATGTTGAGGCTCCATTCCTGGGTTGCGAAGAAAGTTGGCAGAGACAGAGGTGCGATGAAATGTTGACTAGTTCATATCAGCAGAAGGATATAGTGAGACACGTGGTCACTGAAAATGCCACACATTTTATGATCAGTTTTGTAACCTCCTTTTGTTTTCGAATTTATGCCGTTCATTGCAACTTTGCCAGTTACTAACCTATAACTTCCCCTTTTCAAAAATCCTCAAGTCTCGCGTTTCCAGTAGCAATTTCGTGAGTTCTCGTGTTTGACAGTTTGTTGTCGATCAAACAGCTCTCTACCTTGTTCCCGGTGGTAGGAGGTGGTTATTTATCCCAGTTTGTGTGTCCTTGATGTGAGATACTTTTGTAAGGGGTTACTTCTTCGGCAAGTAGTTATCATCAAGTGAGCTTGTGCAGTATATGTTCGTCATATTTACAATGATTGAATGATTTGATAACTAAAAAAGTATCAATTTTGTTCACAGAAAAAATATTCCACCGGGGATTACTCAATGAGTGATGACCAAATATAAACTTTGACTGGAGTATCCTCGTGGTGTAATGGCTAACGTGCCGGACAGTGATATCAATTAAACAGATTCAAATTCCAGTCGTGCGATTATTTTAGCTTTTGGACTGATGCCATTGGAAAAATCTGAACTCTTATCCCTTATCTTTGGATTGAATAATACAATTACTGTTTGTGTACAAGAATAGATTTAGCATTAAATAACCCGCAATGATTGATATGCCATTTAACAAAGAAACAAAACCAAATCAAAATTTGACAATCAACGCTTCAAGAGTCTTCGGAAAGCAGTTTAAATCAGTTCACGTTTTGTATTATCTCTGCCAACTGAACAACGGAAAATAGTGAACATGTACGGGATTCAAATAGAGCAAGTTGATGTTAAAGAATAACAAAAAAAAAAAAAAAAAAAGATCTAGGGATTCCAGAGACCATCCAGAAAACAATCATTCATTTATATCTTGTTCAGTAATCTTACTCTTCTCTTTGGAATGTGTTTCAATAACGCTGCTCGTGGACTGCAAGTGGTTTACAAACTAGTTTCCTGTGGCACGTGGCTGAATAATTTTCGTTACTAATATTTTCCTAAATTCATCAAATTGTCCCTCAACTCTGTTTTTCCTTAGAGAAGAGAGCAATGTATTTCCGGCACTTTCACTTCAAGATCAAAAGCTGAAAAATAGACATAATCCAATTTTTTTGCTGATTTCTCTAAGCTTCAAACATGTTTTAAAACATATTAGAAGACTAGAGAAATCTACTAAGGCTTATTTTCAAGACTTCTTGTGGTGATTGAGATTAAAGAAAATTAGCACCCACAATAAAACTGGAAAGCGTGAGAAGAGGTAGATTTAACAATTTGTATTTGCGTGGAGGGTGTACTTTATATAACAGACAACAAAGAATTCGAAAATCATGAAAAAATATTTGAGAGCAGATTTTAAAATAACATCTATTTCATTGAAAGTGGTAAAACTTTGATTTGGGCTTTTGGTTTCTCCATTTAGATATTTAAAATTCAAAGTATAGCAATTATATAATGAAATAAAACAAAATAGGAAAAAATCGTATTTTATCAAAAAGAAAAACAGAAAAAGGGAATTTACCAATTGTAAAAACGGAGTTAAGGAAAAATGGAAATGACAAATGTGCCCCTTATAATTTCTACTAATTCATATATCACATTATCCTATTTATATTCATTTTTGATATGAAAAAAACCCAACAAACTATTAGCTGTATTGCAGATTAGCATTATAAATGGTAGAAATCACGCATCCATCTCCATTTCATTTTTTTGCCTGCTGTGCCTCTCCTTCTGGACCGAATGGCTCTTTTGAGTTCTTGAGATTGAGACCCGTTGTCTAAAGTATAAATTTGGTTTCCAACTCTTTCCTGCGGATGAAATTGCTTTGGAAAGGTGGGATATTTTAGACTGGAAATTTGATTAACATTTTATTTGGTTAGCTTTCGTTTGGTTTAATGTCATATCAACTGTTGGTTATTTAATGCCAGAACAAGTTTTATACATATGAACAGTTCTATTTCAAACAATTCAGTTGAGCATATGCACAAAGTTTAGTTCCATTTAACCCATTGATAGGACCCTATTAGGTGCTACCACTCCTGGCCAGAGTGGATCTAGGAGCGATGGCAATAAAGGGGTACTCTCCATTCCCCAGAGCTCTAACATTATTGGAGCCTCACCAACAGATTGTTTAGTGTTATATACTGGACTCTCGTTGGGGGAGTCTTACTCCTCTGCAGAAATGCAGTCGGTGAATTCTACAGCCCCAACCGACAGGGCCTCTTTGGGGAGTCTTACTCCTCTGCAGAAATGCAGTCAGCCTATTCTACAGCCCCGACCTGTCGACTGGGCAAGTTGAAATTTGGTTTTGGTTTCTTTATTTCACGACATATTATCTCTCCAAGCTTATGTAATATCAAACCACCCTTGTAGAAGAACAGTAATGATACAGTTTTAAACCCATAGTTGGCGGAGTTCATACATTTCCTATTATTTCTAGTCTTCAAGTGAACACAATAACCCAACTGGAGTTCGAACTCTCTTCGATGTCACAGTCCTCCACGTTAGCCACAACACCTCGGGAAATCCCCACTTTTGGATTATTGTGTGATATCCAGATGGGACAAAGGACCGATTGTCCTTTGTCGACGACTTTTTCATTATATTGAATCGAAAAGTCGTCTTCCAGAAAGATATCATCCTTATGTTCGAAATTTATGCACACAAACATATGAAAATATGTTATATTCATTTATAAAATTATGTTTGGTTAGTTTGGTTTGTTGGGTTTTATGGCATATCAACCTTTGTAGGTTATTTAACGCCAAATCCATTTTTATGTAAATAATCTGTTCTATTTAAAACAATTTAGTTTTGCATAAGTACACAGTTTAATTGTCAAAAACATTTCTATTTCAAACTATTCAAGCACTTATTTGTAACAATTCAGTTAAGTGTAAATACAGTTTTAATGTCGAAAAACAGTTCCATATCAAATAATTCAGTTAAGCATAAACACGCCGTTTAAATGTAAGTACGGTTTAATTGTCAAAAACGTTTCTATTTCAAGCCATTCAGTTTACTCCAAAAATTCAGTTTAGCATAAGTATGCTGTTAGTTCTATTTAACCCATAGATAGGGCCCTTATCAGGTGCTACTACTCCGGGGCAGAGTGGACCTGGGAGCGATGGCAATGAAGGGGTACTCCGCATTCCCCAAAGCTCCAACATTGCTGGAACCTCACCATCAGATTGTTTAGTGTCATATCAGGACACTCGTTAGGGGGGGTCTTACCCCTCTGCAGAGGTGCAGTCAGTGTATTCTACAGCCCCAGCTTATTGGGCAAATAAAATTATGTTTCAGATCATAGATTTCAATGAAGAATAAAATGCATCCTGACGAAACATATTGATATGTTTTCAAGATACAATCATTTTGACTTCTTTACTAACCAATTGTAAGTCGTCAATGAATTTCATCTTCAGAGTTCGTTTTTATTCATTAGATTTTTCTTTCTTCCTGATGGAAGTAATATTCGTGGAAGAGAACAGATGTGCAAAAAATAACATCGCCTTTATATTATGACAGAGAATTGCAAATTAAACTGCAGCAATACCTCAAAAGCAGGGATGCACAAACTTTTTTTTTCAATTAAAATTATTCAGTGATGCATTCTAATAAGCGAAACAGTGGAAATAAAAGTTTGCAAAGAATTTTCTGAAATGAAATAACTAACTCGTTTTCTTTCTCTTAGGTCAACTAGATGACCACTTCAAATTTTTTTCGACGTGGATTATGATAATATCTAGCAGACAAATAACAATAAAAAAGCAAAAACAAAAAACATTTATTGATTTCTGCTTATTCTACTAGAGTTGCATCTTTATCCAGTCGTTACGTTTGTATTACGTCTGATTCATGATCATATGTACTGTTGATTTATAAACAAGGAACGACGTGACAGCTTTGGTCATATCTTTAAATCCCTTGTTTTTCACTAGTTTTTGTATTCTTTAATCGTAACTTCTGAAATATAACTGACTTCAAAAACAGAATCATAATGTAATTCAAGCAACCATTTCCCTACCACTACCATCAGCAGATCTGCTGACCGCTCTTATGATCCAACAACAAATGGTTAATCACGAGAACTTTTGTGGTGGATACGAGAAACCCTCATTCGAGAATTTGCTATTTTTAAAAGAGCCAATCAATAAGTGATCAACGAAGATAAGAGGGGAGCTTAAATTTCGAAGCTTGCAAAATCGCAACCGCAATCATGGGTAGGCTAAGATCTAAGGATCTTTCTTTCAACGACTCAAAATTTATCACTTTATATCTCCAAGTTTTGACATAAACCAAGAAGAATGTTGAAAAACACTGATAATGTGATTGGTATTCTTCTTGGACAACGTGCCTGATTTTTCTTTTTATGATATTGTAGACGCCTCTTCATCTCATCTTTGTCTCCAGTAAATTTTTTCGAGACTCAGCAATGTGACACATAAGCAGCGTAAGTTTGTATAGCTTTTACGCCTTTTACGCAACTTAATGCATCTGTTTCTAATAAAACTTCGATGCTTAGGTGTCAAGCACGTCACTAGCAAGTTTGAAAGTTATTATATTGTCGGAAAAAAACTTGATAAAATGAGTTGAGGAGTAAGAAAATATAGTCTAAGAGGTGTTTAATCAATGTCTTGTAAAGTAAAAGATTATAGTTGGAAAGACATAAATTAAAAACCTTTAAAATAAGAGTTTATCATATTTACCAACCCCTCCGCTCGGGCAGGATATGACACAAGGTCAATTTTTAAGCGGAGTTTAACATGTTTGAATCCAGAGTTTACCTTCTCCTAGACTAGTTGTCTCACGAAGGCTGAAGAACCCAGTCTACCCTACTATTTACCCATAACTGGAGGGAGAATAATTGGATTCATACCTTTCCCAAGGGTATTAGTGCTATGTGAAATGCAATCAGTCTCGTCCAGGATTTGGACTCGTGTCGCCGTGTCCATTTCCTACGATGATAACCATTACACCACGGGCTCCTCCTAAAATAAGAGTTTATAGTCAGAAATACTCAGAATAAAAATCTCAGAAAATTATGTTGGTCGGTTGGGGTCGGGTTTTATGGCATATGAACAGTTGTAGTTTATTTCATGCCAAATTTTCTATTGATAGATATTAAATATATATGATTTGTAAATACATTTTGTTGCAAACGTTTGTAAACGAGCCTAAGCCAATTCTTTTGCACACAGTCAAATAGTTCAAAGTATTTCTATGTATCAATAACAATTCAATTAAATAGTCACTTGTTTCCACGCAGTTAAATGATCAAAAAGTTCTATTTCAATTTAGTATAAGTCATTTGTTTACACAATATAAATGTCAAACAGTTTTATTTGACCCATAGATAGGACCTTTAACGTTCGGGCCAAAGTGGATCTGTGAGTAACGGCAGTGAAGGGGTGCTCCGCATTCAAAAAAAGCTTCAGAGCTGGAACCTCACAATCTGATTGCTTAATGTCTTATCCAAGACACTCGTTGGGAGGCTCTTACCCCTTAGCAGAGATACAGTCAGTATATTCAATAGCCCCAGCCAACTGCGCTATTTGGAAATTAAGCATGTATTGTTGTAAACACTATTAATAAAGAAAGCAATGGAAAGTATCACTGCATAGTCAGAAAAAAGTTAAATTCAAGACTTGGAAAATAAAAGTATATAGTCATAAAATGATCTTAAAGGGTATGCTTGAGAACTAAAAAGATATGGTAAAGAAACCAATAAAAATAAGACTGAAATAAAAATAAAAATATTATCGGAAAGAGTCTTTATTAGATATATTTTAAAGTTTGAGTACATTGTTGGAAAGATGTTTAATAAAAAGAAGGATGGACAAAAACAAATGCAATATTTATAAGTACATATTCTTCAAGTATAACAGGTTCTGGCATTAAGCCACAATCGTGAGATGCATTATGTAGATACCACCTAGTACACCACTGATTTTTTGTAAGATTAAGTTGTTAACCATTAATTGTGTCCTTTGATCCAGTCATATTACTGAATATTTAGTGCACAACACGTCTCCATAACATTTGTTTACAGTGAGTGATACGCAAAGTTGAATCTACTTGTTACGGACAAGAAAACATCGGAAGTATCAACTTGTAATATAATTAATAAAAGAACTATCCGAATATTATTGAATATCACGCGTTGAATAAATCCGGATTCGAATAGAGTTACTTCTAAAATTAAGTTTTTCAAATCGATTCCCAGTTAAAAACAAGGTGTCAAGCTAAAAGGAATATCACTAACTACAGTTTGATTTTTTTTTACTATACCAAGCAGGTCATTTGAGAGCCTCATTGAGTATCCTTCTTCTATTACACGTTAGTATGATGTAGTTTATCATAGTAGATTACAAAATAAAGATTTCACCGGACATTGGCCTAGCGGTAAGAGTGGTCGCCAATGGACGGGAGACCTGGGTTCAATCCCAGGTCGAGTCATACCAAAGACTCAAAAAATGGTACTTGATGCCTCCTTGCTTAACACTCAGCATTATAAGGTACGGATCAAGGGTAAAGTAGAGCAATCCAGGGAAGGAGTAGCGCCCTCCCCTACACCTTGGTGTAGTAGCTATCGAAAAGGGAACCTTCGGGTTACCCTCGACTATGGTCGCCAACTTACCTTTTACAAAATAAACCTGAAAAGAGGTTACATTCCTCCTCTGGTTTGACAAAGTAATCAAGGGTCTTAATACGACATTAAAGACTCAGGAGCAATACTTTTGACAACTCTATTTCTGAATATTTATGTGTGAGCGCGTAGTCACACACACACACACACACACACATGACCTATTTTATATGTACAGGTATTATTTCAGCCAAAATAACACTCAATCGGTGAGGTTTAGAATCTACAGACTATATCCCCAGCAAAGAGCCAAGAGCACCCTCTCGAACTGGTGTATCATGCATATGAAACATATCTGTATCTGGTGATAATGCTCCACTTTTGTTGCTAAGGGGAGTGTGGAGTACTTTTCACTGATATCACTCCCGAGTCCACTATGACCCGGCATTAATAGTTCCAGTAAAGATTCCAACTACGAGTTAAATAAATCTGATAAGAAATTATTTTCCTTTAATAGGAATACCTGATATAATATAACTCGGACCAAAAACCATTTCCCAATAAATTATTCAAAAATAAAAATGTAAAAGTACAATATACGCAATTCCCAAACCTCTCGACATAAATAAACCCCAGATGGATTAACATGCCGTAAAAAAATCAATCAATTTGTTTTCGGTAAAAATATCAAAATAAATGCCTTTAATGAAATGAAGAAATTTTAATTTTTGCCTTTAAGTTGTTTTTTAAATTATGCATAAAACTGCATTATTCATTTGTAATTTTATATATAATTCTTTTTATAAAAAAATCTAAAAAATAAAAAAATAAAAAATGAAATTTTAGATTTTCTAAATATTTTAATGAAAAGACTCAAAAGATGATTGCTCTAATTTATAGACAGAAGCTATGACCTCAGGGCAAGTTCGTTATTAGTTTCAGTCCAGAAAATGGTTTTAGTGGAATGACTAAGCAATTTAATTATAAAAAGCTGTCACCAAAACAAACGCTGATGTGAAAGGATCACAAAAGACCACAATAGAAATCAATATCAATCATTTAACACAGTACAATATTTAAACGAAAGATATCCTTTAGATATCCAAATTAAGGAAGAACCGCTAAATTCACCTATATATAAAATGTTTTTCTATTCTGGAGAGAAATAATTCATGAACTATAACTCATTGGACTAAACGGCAGTTATTTTAATGTAATAGTCTTATGCAATATGTGCTTTCATATAGACGGACAGTTGTAATAGATCCGCGAAATGATACACACACACACACACACACACATAGGTAGATAGATAGATAGGGTGTATTTTGAATTAGTGCACTCATTCTATATATAGCACAAAATGTACAGGAATAAATAGATTAAGGAATAATTTCTAGAGCCTGCTCCGTACATCACTAGGAAAGTTGCGTTCATCCCAACAATGACCTCAACCCTAACCTTCACCATGCGGTTCACTGGGCAATTTTGAAGGTAAGCTTTTGAAAACATAATCGGGTATGTCATATATAATAAACAGTATGTTATCTATTAATCTCTTTTTCTTTCTTTCTTTTTTCTTTCTTTCTTTCTCTCTCTCTCTCTCTATATATATATATATATATATAAGGAGATGTGAGCATGCTTATATAAGTTTTTGCAAGCAAATTAAGTGATGAGTTATCATTTGTATAAACGTATAACAATAATAATAATAATATGTGTGTGTGTTTTTAGGTACTTGTTTGTATATATATGAGTGTGCTTGTAAAAAAATGGCCATACGAAACCGTTTTGTGAGTAAGAACAAGCGTATGTGGTTTTTGCTATTTATTGGAGTGACAGACACAGAACTCAAACACAACAAACACCCACAGAAACATTCACACACAGTCTTATATATGCACACACACACACACACACACACACACACACACACACACACACATATATATATATATATATATATATATATATATATTTATTTGTGAGTGTGTGTGAAAAATGGGAAAACGAACTCATTTTGCGTGCAAAACGGCGTGTAGGTGCTCATTGCTCTTCATCTCACGCAATCTATCTATGAAGAGATGAATCAATAAAAACGATACGTACAAACAAACACTTTTAACTCGTATATAGAGGTAAGCACATGTGTGTAGCACCTATTCATCGATGCGCTAAAACTTACACAATATGTTTAAGTGAGTGTGCATTCTGCAATGTATAGTACGTTATTATCCACCTGAAAATATCTTAAAATACAAAAGTCAAATGAATATATATATATATATATATATATATATATTATTTCTACTGACAAAAGAAGATCTATAGCACGGAGTGGTGGCGACAAGCCAAAGATAAATGGATGGAGTGAGGGAAAGAGAACGAGGGTAAGCAAAGAAAGAGAAAAGACTGTGAGGGACGGGCGTATGTTAACACTGGGGAAAGTGAAAAAAGTGGATGTGTATGAGTCAACAAACAGCTTCTCCGAAAATGTTACAAACACTTCTGCATGCATATATATATGTTGTTTTATTCATTTGAATTTTTAGATGTATCGCGTCTCACAAAAGGCCATAATTTCTCGTATCGATCTCTTGGGCTTTTTGAATTTCTTTCTATATTGGAGATTGAGATTAAATGGTCCAGTGCGTGTGAACAAGAGATCGCTTCTCTCCAAACTAAATGAGGCACCCTGTCAATTGGCGCGAATAATCCGATCTGGCCGCCTCCACTTCAGTGGAAAGAAGAATAAGACATCGGCTGGATTTCAGGAAGGGCGGGAAAAAAGAGAAACTGGTTGAATAGTTGATAGAAAGAGAGAGAGAGAGAAAGAGAGAGACAGAGAAAGAGAGAGAAAGAGAGAGAGAGGGGGAGGTTCAGTGAAAAGAAAAGAAAAGAAAAGAAGAAAAAAATGTTTGAGGGTGCGTGCTTTTTTTTTTACAAAGAAAGACATCGGGTTTTAGAAGAGAGAAGAAAAGTAGGTTCGAACGGAAACAAAATTTAATATCGGAGCAGTTATGAAAAGTTCCGAGACGACGTGAACATTGGGCGGGGTAGAAAAAATTCTTTAAGTTTGATCGATGTCATTCACTGATGGAATTACATAGTACCGAATGGAAGGAAGACAGCACAACAATTGGTAGGGAGAAGGATATTAACTTATATATATATATATATATATACATATAAATATGTGTGTGTGCATGTGTGTGTATGTTTGTGTGTGTATGTCTGTATATATGCATGCCATTATATATATATATATATATATATATATATATATATATATATATATATATAAAATGGCATGCATATATTATATGCCTTTATATATGTATGCGTTTATGCCTCTCTTTCCCCCTTTCTCTCTCACTCTCTCTCTCTCTCTCTCTCTATATATATATATATATATATATATATATATATATATATATATATATATACGTGAGTGTGTATTATGGGCTCAAAGACATTAGGCCACATGATATATAATAATAGAATGAAAAAGAAAACCTGAAGCTCATTGTCTCTAGATACTATGAATATGCAAGCATTTGTATATAATCTCTAGTTTTCTTGTATGTCTTTTTTTCTGGTTTTGCTTTATCCTTTTGCATTTTTCTTTCTGATATATCTTTCCGAGTGAAGTGAATGATTCCAGTGGACGTACGATGTATTACTTAGGAATTAGTTACGGTCGGATTTCTTCGAACGAGGACACTACGGTGTTTACAGCTGGATAAGCTCGTGGCACTTTGACCGCATTTTGGGTAAAAAGGGTTCGGACTGATAAAAAAAAAAACTACAGAATGCCACAAAACTCTTTACGAGACCAATGAGACTATCCTGACTATGGATGAATTACTCAGCAATATTTTTTTATTGTTAAGTATTTTTCTATATTAACATTATCAAGTATTGAATAAAATAAACGTAACTGAATTGGTTTTAGCTTGGTCTGACGATATATTTCAATAGAATGGTTTCTCATAAGCTGTTATTTTTTCTTTAGAAATATTTGGTTTCGCTATCTGTTTACCCTGTGGATATAATACAGCTCTTAATATATATATATATATATATATATATATATATATATATATATATGAATGTACTTTGAACCTGACGGTCATTTGAAAATCCTAGAAATCGATTTTTATATGTATCTATTTTTTGAGTGTATATATTTCGCTATTGTTTTTCTTTAACCAGATTGGTTACCTGGCGAAGAAAAGCTAAAGAACACAGTCTGCCCTTCTGTTCAGAGCGTAGGGTGGAATAGATAGATTAATGCCTTTCTGTAAACCATTATCACCAATTAAACACAAACACCCACACCCAGGATTCGAACTCGAGTTGCCAATTCCATTTTCAATGATGATAACCGTTACACTAAGGGCACAACTTTTTTTTTCCATATATGGTACCGTAACATGGCAAAGGATGGCATATCATTGAGAAATATAAGCTAATGAAATTGTGTTACCCTTTCATAATGGGGATATTCTCGTGGTGTAATGGTAGAACGACGAAGTTCGGAATCGTAGTGAGCGAGCTCGAGCTCCAGTAGTGCTGTTATGTTCACTTTCGGACAAATACCCTTGGGAAAGGTATGACCCCGCCTATACTCTCAGCTATGGGTTGAATTGTACCACTACTGTCTTTATTCAAGATTGGATTTGGCATAAAATAACCTACGAAAGTTGATATTCCATTAAACAAATAAACAAAACCGAACCCAGTGGGCTGGGGCTGTAGAATACACCGACTGTTTCTCTGCGGAGGGGTAAAACACCCGCCCCAACGAGTGTCCTGCATATGACACTAAATAATCTGATGGTGAGGTCACAGCAATGCTGGAGCTTTGGGGAATGCAGAGTGCCTCTTCATTGCCATCGCCCCAAGGTCTACTCGGGCCCCGAAGTGGTAGCACCTGATAAGGGTCCTATCAATGGGTTAAATAGAAATAAGCAGTGGTTGAAGTTTACTATTTTTTAAAACTGTGTATTTATGCTAAATTGAATTATTCAGAATAGAATTGTTTTGAAATTTAAACTTGTACTTGTGCTAAATTGAATTGCTCGAAATAGAACTGTTTTGACATCAAAACTGTGTACTTATGCTAAACTGAACTATCTGCAATAAAACTGTTTGACTTTTAACTGTGTGTATTGCCCAGTCGGCTGGAGCTGTAGAATACACCGACTGCACCTCTGCAGAGGAGGTGCCCGTGGTGTAATGGTTATCGTCACAGGATATGGACCCGGTGATACGAGTTCAATTCCTGGACAAGACTGATTGCATTTCAAATAGCACTAATACCCTTGGGAAAGGTATGAATCCAATTATTCTCCCTCCAGCTATGGGTAAATAGTAGGGCAGACTAGGTTCTTCAGCCTTGGTTAGGTAACTAGTCTAGGAGAAGGAAAACTCTGAATTCAAACCTGCTAAACTCCGCTTAAAAAAATCGACCTTGTGTCATATCCTGCCCGAGCGGAGGGGTTGGGTAAATAGGACCTCTTCAGAGGAGTAAGACCTCCCCCCAACGAGTGTCCTGAATATGACACTAAATAATCTGATGGTGAGGTTCCAGTAATGCGGAATCGGAGCACCCCATTCATTGCCATTGCTCCTAGGTCCACTCTGGCCCGGCGTGGTAGCACCTGATAGGGCCTTATCTCTAGGTTAAATAGAACTAACGGCATACTTATGCTAAACTGCGTGCTTATGCTAAACTGAATTATTTGAAATAGAACTGTTTTTTTTTTTACATTAAAACTGTATTTACACTAAACTGAATTGTTTAACATAGAACTGTTTTGACATTTAGCTGTGTGTAAACAAAATCTGTATTCATACTTACCTGAATTAGAACTGCTTTACCAAATAGAATTGCTTGAAATAGAAATGTTTTAGACAAACTGTAAGTAAAGTTGGCGACCGTAGTCAAGGGCGACTAGAAGGCTCCCATTTTCAATAGCTTCTACACCGAAGTGTAGGGGAGGGCGCCACTCCTTTCCCCGAATTGCTCGACTTTACCCTTGATACATACCTTATATTGCTGAGTGTAAAGCAAGGAGGTATCAAGTACCATTTTTAAAGTCTTTGGTATGACGTGACCTGGAATTGAACCCAGGTCTCCCGGACAATTGGCGGACACCCTACCTACTAGGCCAATGAGCCGGTTAGACAAACTGTACTTACATGTAAGCTGCGAGCTTATGCTAAACTGAATTGTTTGAAATTGGACTGTTTTTGACATTGAAACTGTACTTACACTAAACTGAATCGTTTTATATAACTGTTTGAATTAACTGAATGGTTTGAAAAAGAAATGTTTTTGACAAACTATGTACTCATGCTAAACTGAATTGTTTTAAGTAGAACTGATTATTTACATAAAATGGATTTGGTGTCAAATAACCTACAAAGGTTGATATGCCATAAAAATCCGACCAACCACCCACCCACCCAACCAACCAACCGACCAAACCCAGCATTTCATATTTTAGCAAATAAATCAATTTACTATATTTTTTGTGGTATCAAGTTTACACAATGAAGGATTAAATTTCTAAGTCTGACATCATAATATGGTACTAAATTAACACGTAGATCAAAGGTCCCAACCAACACTAACAACTGCCGATGGAACTCGCTGATATCCAGTGTTCAGAAGATTCTAAGTTTCTTGCTTGCCACATTCACGATTTCAATATGAACCACATCCTTTCATCTAGACAATTCTTCAATCTTATCATCTATGCTCATCAAGTAGTGAGCATGTTTGGCAGAGAACAATGTTTCTTTAATATGAGCACGCCAAGAGTACACTACGCTCGTAATTGCCAAATCATCATTTGTCACGTGATCTTGTTATCAAATTCTTAATTTAAAGCTGATATAATATGGTTATGTGATTTCAAACAACATCAATTATCTTATTGATAGATTATGGTTTTTATTTTGAGAAATTAGCTATTTTTCTGTTTTTTAAAGATAGCGGGCTTGGGCTCTGTTGAGTTACACTTTGTGATCATCGGGTTCCCCGACGTATATTATTAGATCATCCGTTTCGGGAAGGTTTACGCGATAATATTTGTCACTGCCTCCCACCAGACAGGACTTGACACAAGGTCAAAAGCCCGAAGGCCGATTAAAGTGGGGATAAAGGGGAGGAGATGGTCGGGAACGAGCCGAGACTCGAACCCTGCTAGTCATTGACCCACTAAGTGCAATGTGGATTTAATGAGTCAAGCCGTATCACGGACGTAAATCTAGGTCCGGGCACGTATGCCCGCATATAGCTTGAAGTAGACCGTGAAGTCTAGTGCGATACAAGGCGTTCATAAGGATCTGAAAAGCAGCTCGCCCACCCGAAGGTTGCCCAGCCGAAGCTGGGGGCCTATTCGGCCCCGAGTCTGCTCTTGGTTTCGATTGTCCATCCGGCACGAATGCCAGACGGCCCAGCCAAAAGGCTGGGGAGCGATTCGGGAAGGTTTAAGCGATATGAACAATTATACGGTTTAAGCAAATCTCTGACCAAATTGCCTTAGACAGTAGATACAACCTGTGGCTGCATATCACAAGTACAGCAGCAGATTTATTATTTCATGATAAATACATAACAAGTACAATATAGTTCTATACATATAGAGAACACGTAACCAACAAAGTTTGTACCTGTTGATCATGGAAACTTAGCGTGAGTGCTATAATTGTTTACGCTGGCAAACTAGTTGCCCACAAAATTTGCTGTTATTAAAATTTCATAATAAGCAAATAATTAAATTCCAGCATAGTTAAAGACATTAAATCTTCAATTACAACATATATTTTAACATTATGACCTGAGATGAGGCTTGAAATCTTTGCCTTAGAAACGGTTCATGAGGTAAATCTGATAACTTCTGACGTGTTAACTAACTAAATATAACTTAAATCAGTTAACAGTCGTAAAGGGAAGTTCTAAACTAGAAGACGCAATACTGATTTGAAAATTGGTGCACGAAGTCCTACCTCTGGTCAAAAGTTTTAAATTATAACTTTTGATTTTTTGATTTTAACAGAGGAGATGATAAGTTAAAAATGGGCTACCATATAAAAAAAATCGTATTATATTTAGTTTGCCGGGCAATGTTTTCAAATTGAGTAAAATCGCCTATCTGACAGTTACTATTTTTGTTGGTTGGTTGGTTGATTGCATTTTATGGCATATCAACCTTTGTAGGTTATTAAACGCTAAATCCATTTTTATGTAAATAGTTCTATTTAAGACAATTCAGTTTATCATGCGTACACAGTTTAATTTTCAAAAACATTTCTATTTCAAACTATTCTGTTTATTCAAACAGTTATATATAACAATTGAGTTTAGTGTAAGTACGGATTCAATGACAAAAACAGTTTTATTTCGAATAATCCAGTTTAGCATAAGATTGCAGTTTAAATGTAAGTACGGTTTAATTGTCAAAAACAGTTCTTTTTCAAGCTATTCTGTTTAATCAAACAATTCAGTTTTGCATAAGTATGCCGTTAGTTCTATTTAACCTATAGATAGGGCCCTATCAGGTGCTACCATGCCGGACCAGAGTGGACCAGGGAGCAATGGCAATGAAGGGGTGCTCTGTATTCCCCAAAGCCCCAGCATTACTGGGACCTCACCATCAGATTGTTTAGTGTCGTTACCAGAACACTCGTTGGTGGGCAGAGTTGTACCCCTCTGCAGAGGTGCAGTCAGTGTATTTTATAGCCCCAGCCGACTGGGCAAACAATTTTTGTAATAACTTATCGATTCGTATCCAACTGTCACTCGTTTAGAACGTTGAATAATTTCATACTTTAATAAAAGCATATTACATCCATTATATTTGATAATAACCATTTTACCACCCATATATCGAATAGTTAGGTACTACTAGTTATACTAATTTCAATATAAATTAAGTAATTCAAAACAAAGAAAAGGTTTAAGTTGTATATTTACTATATTAGGTTTATTAGAAAGATTGTAACCATACTTTCATATCTCGATTTAGCCAAAAAGTCAGTATTTTGATAACTGTTTTAAGATTGATATTATGAATAATATTGCAATGAAATATATGAGTAATAAGAAAATAAAATTAATGGACCGACAATTTGCATGAAAGTGAAAGACTTAGTTCGCAAAAATTCGCAAAAGAACATTGAAAAACCATGAGCTGATGATTAGCAAAAATTAAAGACTTCCCTTTGAAATCCGAAAACTATTTGAATTACAATATCGGTGAAGTATGACCAGACATTTTCCTAAAACCACTAGACAAAATTATCTTAAAAAATACTTCGGATGTTTGTTGTTTTCTTTTTTTTTCCGTTTTTAGATATACCTTGAAAGTAATTGTATAATGAGTATTTAATAATACACATGGCAACTTTTCTGGTCATCCTATTGTTTTAGTAACGCCAAGACAGAAAAAAAACGAAAAAAATTATGATTGAAAACGAAGGGAAAATTAGATTTATCTGTTAGATAATAATACTGTTAAAATGAAAACATCTTTGTTTTTCATGAGGCAATAAGGATTTTTTTTCCCTCTTTAGCTGCTGATGTTGTTTTAGATTCAGATTTAACAAGATTGTTTATTTATATTTTTTAGAGAATTGTACACTTTAGGGCATAAAGTTGTAAACTAATAAAATTCTAGATATACTAAGATCGATGATTTCGAAATCAAATAGAAAATATTAGCAACTGGATGTCCTTTGAGCTTACGTTGTGAAATCAGTGCATTTGTAGGATTTGCTAGAATTACAGACTCTCACTTTTATTAGTAAATTGCAAATTGGACAGCAAACTGCCTTCTTTATTTCGTATGAAGTGATTAATCCCAGTTGAGAAACTCCTATGAAGAGTCAAAATTAGCATCCATTTTGTCTTTTGGATGCATTTACCGACCTATCCACCACAAGTACGATGTGACGCAATGTAATTTTTAAGTGGTGTAGAATTGTTTTGAATGCACAGTTTTGCTTCTCGGGGAAGGGTTACCTCACCAAGGCTAAGGAACTTGGTCTGCCATAGATTCTTTTATTTTGTAGGCTGCTAGATTTTAGTTTTGTAAAAATATTCAGCTGAGTAGAAAAAGTAACATTATATATATATATATATATATATATATATATGTGTGTGTGTGTGTATATATATATATATATATATATATATATATATATATATATATCGCATTTGAGATTAGAAAAAAGAATCACTCGATTGGCGGTCGAGAGTGAGGGAACATTTATTCGCCTCAAAATCCTTTTACTCGAACGACGCCATTTTCAGTCAATAATAGTCAATAATTTTACTAAATATCCGAGATAGAGGGTAAGTTGCCCCGGAAGATAAACCTCTCAGGACTAAATTTCCAAACCTCATATATCCGCCTATCCGGGTCAACAGGAGGTAATAAATAAGAGAAAAAAAATATGAATATTACTTATTTGTATAATTTGTTTTTCGGTGTGGGATTGACTGAAGTATGCTTTTTTCTTTCCTTCAAATATTCGTTATTCTTTTCGTAAGCGGGGAACGAATATAAATGTTGAGTCAAGGATATTTTTCCAAACGAATTCCTAAAAATCTGTGAGCCTATTCAACCTAGATAACAGAGACCTTTTCGTTCTAGTGTGTAAGGGTTAATTATACGAATTTCTACAATGACCGGACGTTCAAGAGAGAGAGAGAGAGAGAGAGAGAGAGAGAGAGAGAGAGAAAGAGAGAAAGAGAGGGGGGTTGCTGATCATTTTTAATTCCATTTGTTATATCTTCTTTTGATGATTGAGATATATTTGGGGGCTGAGGCTCCCTTTTTATTTAACCAGACATTTCGACGGTCGTCAGGCATGGGACCAAAAAAACAATAATATCATTGTAGATCATTCTAAGTAACTTGTGAATCTTGGGTTGTAAAAAGAATCAATTTTCCTTTTTCTATATTTGAAGAGACCCGTTTCATTGGGATATTAGATCGACCGCAGGGCGACAAGAAAAATAACTTTAATCGTCCGATTAAGTTTTTACCGGACTGACTCGATCGGGCGAGCAGAATCTCAAAGGCTGTATATATAATACTTCATTCACATCCTAGAGGTGTACACTTTGTAACAGTTATCATTATAGGAATTGAAGTGACCGATCCACGTGCTTCATTTCGTATTACTCTCTTTGCCAGAGGCATGAATCTATCTGTTCTCGACAAGATTTGGGAAATTAGTTGAGCAAACTGCATCAATTGAACTTGATACTGATGAAGTCAGTATCGAGTAAGAACCTACTCATTGTATGATTATGGCAAATTATTTGCTATAAATATTACTTTAAAAAATGGATTGATTTGTCACAATTGATCAGTATTCTTCGTAGATTTCTGTCTCATGCGTTGTAATATGTTGTTTTGTCATTTTTTTTTCGGTCCAAATTGTCGAAAGTCGTTTGTGTCGCATACGACAGAATGTTAATATTGTCGACAAGGAACTCTTACGTTGTCTCTAAGGCCTACGTAGACAAGACGACTAGATCTCGAAAATGAGAAAGATAGAGGATTATTTCGTCACATTTTAACCTTTTTTTTTTCTTGATAAATGATCTAAATTTTCCAGATCTAAGCTGAGCACATCTGCGGAGCGTAAAAGCTGCATGTCTACTCGAATTAATTACGATCTCGCCAGGAATCGGTATGTAGCTTTTGTACATAGTGTTGAAAAAATTGCATGTGCTGCTTGTTTTTGTTGGTGAAAAAAGGTGCATGTCTATTTCATTTTTAAAATTAGTACATTTTAATGATATTGCACTGGCAAAATCTCGCTATTATGTTTACGCTTATTGTGTTAATGCACATAAAAATAAGATATTCATAATATATATACATATACATATATATATATATATATATATATATATATATATATATATATATATATATATATATATATATATATATGTGTGTGTGTGTGTGTGTGTGTGTGTGTGTGTGTGTTAAAAAGAGAGATTTGTAGTGAATCTGACAGTATCATAAAAAATATCTATTTCTATCATACTGTCAGATTCACTACAAATCTATCTTTTCAGCACACACACACACACACACACACACACACACACACACACACACACACACACACACACACACACACACACAGACAGACACACACACACACACACACACACATATATATATATATATATATATATATATATATATATATAACTCCGCTATTTGCAAAACATTCAAGACTCGTGACCCGGGAGAGTTGGGGGGAAACGCAAAGACAGCCTGTTGATCTCCTATTCTTGCCATACCTTTTCATATTTCCCTTTTTTAAAATTCTTCTCTTATTATACATGTTCACTTAAAAGGTTACTAATGATCAAGTTTACAGGCTTTTAAAGATTAAGTTTTTCTTCGATAGTTTGGCAAAATATTTTACTAATATATATACAAAACTTTGAAAAAATCAATGAACTTACATTGAGAAAGCTTTAATTCTTCTTTCGAAATTTTATGTACATATTTATTTTCTCCAACCCTAAATTCTCCCTTTTTTACCTTAATTCTCTTCATGTTCACTTGCTTAGTTGCTAATTATCAAATTTACTGGTTTTTAAGGACTAAATTTTACTCTGATCGTAAGGAAAGAAGTTGAAATTCGGGTATCCATCTCATCAGTCATCCAGTTGTGTTTTTTAATCCAAAAAGTATGTCTTTTCGGAACAAAAACTGCAATACGTTTTGGTATTTGTCGTACGTTTCACTGACCAGACGAGTGTGGCACAAGGCCTTTTAGGTGGGTCTAGACACAGAGACGTAGCCCACACATGCCTGGCCAGCAAAAAATGTTTCAAGCCCTGTCGGCATTCCCCCAACAGGCGATAAACTTAGCCCCTACAACGATGGTTAGAGCCTGGGGGGATGGTCCCCTGAGGCTCGAGAAACGCGTTCGCAGCCTTGTCAGTACAAAGCTAGAATACATTCTCATATTAGGCCGTTACTTGCCCCCTCCTCCTATATGCTCTTGTCATCTCTGATTGGCTGATCTGCTGCTACTAATGAGCAAGTCTATAAATACTTGCAAGCAATTTTTAGACGGCTTGTACTTATTAATGACCCTCCCCCAAAGGATTCAACAAAAGGATTTTAAAAAATTTTACATGCCGAAGTAAAAACAAAGTGAACAAACATAAACCTAGAAAGATTTTGCTCTTCTAACCCTGGTTTTACCGGATTTTCACACTGCTAATATCGTCTCAAACATCATGCTCCCTTTCCTTGTGCTGTTGATACTGTAAATGATGTTTTTTTCATTTATTAATTTCTAACTATGTTGTTTCGCTATTTTAGCCAAAAATTCTAATTAAGAGATCCGGCAAAGGAAGTCGTGCAGAGACAGACGGAATCTTGCCATGGCCTTTCCTTCTTCCTTTTTTTTAAAAATCCCCGATTATGCCCAGCAGTCTATAAACAAAACATAACAAAGAAATAAACGAAATATAGCATTCTTTCCTTCCCCAAGAAAGGTGACTTCGGAATCGCTTAGAACTATAAATTCATATTTTTTACTACTATTGCTGCTAAGGTTTATAATACCCTGCTTCTCAAACGTATATAACCCGAAACTGAGAAAATACTCAAGAAAAATAGAAACGGCTTTCGAAGAAATCACTTTACAAACTCACAGATTCTGACAATCCGTCGAATCTTCGGAAAACAGGCAAGTAATCTGTAGGTAAGATTTCTCGAAGGAATTCAATTCCAGATACAAAGGAAAGATGAAGCAACTACTCTTCATTAAAAACGTTGTTACCGCTATAATCATGTATTGCAAAAACACTAGTGCAATGGTTCTCTCACCTGATGGAGACATTGACTTCCTCAACATTGTCGGTGAAGTTTTGCGAGCACTTACATTAACACCATATCTTTTTATACTCTGCTTAGTTTACGTACATCAAACATTGATGTTACAAAAGAAAACAGTTTCACCTTAAAACGATAAGAAGCAGAGGAGATCTCACGGAAAATACAAAAGATGCAAATACACCAGGCTTAGTAGAATATCAACTGCATATCCTAGAGCAAGCAGCTTTTGCATGAACGCCAACAAAAAGGAGTACGTATTTTTGTAACAAAAAGGTAGCAATTCCACCCTAAGTGACCAGCTTCTAAAATCAGTGATCCAGATCTCATAGGAAGGCAGCAGTATCTCATCTTGTGATCATGATATCAACATAGGCCCAGCGAAAGCATGGAATACTTATGACAATCTATCGATCGTATGGTAATCTGATCTATCCGATTAAAGAAAACTCTCAAGCGGTAGCTGTGTCAGTAATACTGTATGGATGGAGCTGATGGACACAAGCCAAACAGAAAAATGTGATTAGATGCTGAGTGTTGTCTTGCATGAATTTTGGAAGCAACAACCCACAAAACAACTGCTGTACAGACACTTGCTTGCCATCTCACAAGCCACTCAAGAAAGACGAATAAGACACGGTGTGCAGTGCTTGAGAACCAAGGACGAATTCACAAGCAACATTCTCTCCTCCTGCACACTCAGGTGGCAGTGTTGACCGTTCAGCGAAAATGTACTTACATCATTTCTGTGCAGACACAAAATACGGCCTAGTATTCTTGCCAGGAACGACTGATGATAGGGATAGATGGTGACTTGATAATGATGATGATGATCTATGCGTTTGTGTAGGCGTACGTTCTTGTGTATATACCAAGTAATCTACATATAAATCTATATATATGATTGATCATTTTGCTGAATTAATAAAAATAATTGCTGCTTTTGGAAAAGGAACCAGAATTTCTTAAATGTATTAGATGAGATAGGATTATTCTGATATGGAAGCCCCATCTATTATTTTCGTTCTCTAATAGCATTTTTTCATTACAAATTACATTGTGTATTGACAATAATATCTCTTTGATTTAGGATTCTATATTTACATGTCCATACATGCTAACTTTAACCTAAATGCCTTTTCGTATAACTGCATCTATTGGAACATATTTTGTCATCGTTAACCACACGAGAAAAAACTCGTTTTCTTCTCGGTTTTAGCGCTTCTCATTAATATTTTGGATCTATTCTACTATTGGTTTGGTTTCTTTGTTTAATGGCATATCAACCTTTGTAGGTTATTTAATGCCAAAGCTATTCTCCTAGAAGAACATTAGTGGTAGTATTTAACCCATAGCTGGAGGATGAGGGGGTTCATACCTTTCCCAAGAGTATTTGCCCGAAAGTGAACGTAATAGCGCAACTGGAGTACGAACTCGCGTACTACGATTCTGCAGTCCATCGCTTTAACCATTACACCACGAGGACACCCAAATTCTACTATTTGTCAGCCCAGTTGACTGAGGCTGTAGAATACGACGACTGCATCACTGCAGATGGGTACGACCTACCTAACAAGTGTCCTGGATATGACATTAAATTGCATCTGATGGTGAGGCTGCTGCTCTGGTGCTTTGGGGGTATATGGGGTACTTCTTCACTGCCTTAACTTTCAGGTCCTCTCTTACCCGGAATGCTAGTACTTGTTAGGATCCCATCTTTGGGTCAACAGAACTGTTTAAATATTTAACTGTAACAAAAAAAAACGACTTATGTTAAATTGTATAATTAGTGTTAGATAGTAATGCTTGAAACCGTTTATCTATGTATAAATAAATAATTAACACTTAAAAGAATTATTCGTGTTAGATAAGAATACATGAAACCATTTAACTGTTTGCAAATAAATGAGCTATTGCTAGTTTTAACATGTTACCTTCAAACGATTTTTAAAGATCATATATTTAATATATGTATAAACAGGATTTGGCATTAAAAAACCTATAAGTGTGTTTATGCCATAAAACTCAACCAACAAACCTCTCTACAATTTATCAGTCTAATAAATCAAAGATTTTAAAAAGTTAATATTAAAAAATTCGTTGAATGTTGAACCTCTCATATTCGACACCTGAGTGACACTCTAAGGCGCCCGTGGTTGTGTAATGGTTAGCAAGCTAGGCTAGCAAACAAACACGAGTGAATATGAGTCTCATAAGGTGCCCCATTCATATGGCCTTGTGCCACATTTAAGCAAAAAGCTTTGTAAATGACCTGAGTGACACTCTGTAAAAGATGTTCGGCTCAAAGCTAGCTAACTATTTTCAATACAATTTCTCGTGCGACACTGTCTTATCTGTAGGGCTTAGAATACGATGACTGGTTCTTTTCATGCAGAAAGATAAGTCTACCCAAAATGGAGAGTCCTGGATAAAACACTAAGCAACATCTGTTGATGAGGTTCCAATCCTGGAGCTCTTTACTCCCAGTACCAATCTCACCCAAATCAATAGTACCTATTAGAGTCCTATCTATGCGTTAAATAGATTTATTTAAAATGATTTTATTTGATGAAAATATTTCATATCATATGAGAGTATGAAAAAAATTTAATAATCAAGACAGAAAATTTAAATATAAACGAGCAATGAACATGATTCGCTAACATTTTAACATGAAATAATTCTAGACGCGTTTATATACCGTCAAAATCAATCAGTCGTTTATATACCGTCAAAATCAATCAGTTACTTATAGGTAAGTGCTTAAGGTATTAAGGGGCAATTTCTGTGTGATTTTCTATCAACTATAATTTTGGTTGAAGAAACAGAGCGAAAGAATTCTGAATTCTCACGTGACCAATGGTCATACCAACAAGATCAAAGGGAGCACTTTTATTTATTGTCTCCCATAATAGTTTTAAAGGATTGTTTAATTAAATTGTCAATAAATTTAATAATTTATTTCATCAAATGTATTCAACAATGAAGAAAAATAGCAATGAATTATTTGTTGATCAAAAAGTATTGGGTTTCTTTTTTTCGCTTGTTCTCTTTCGCTTTTGCTGGTGACAAATCATCGCTTTTGTTTACTGATTGCTTTCATTTACTAGAGAAGGAAGCAATTGCTTTGTGAGAGGAAGTTTCTCTTTCCCTTTTATCCACTTTTCTTCAGATTTTTCATGCTTTTCTTTGTTTTCACCGAATCACAGAAAGGGCTGAACTAATAGAACGTGATTTGTGTGTGTGTTTTGTTCTTTGACTGAGCATTTATTTCAAAAAGTCCATTCTACACGCTCTTAATGTTCTTTCCTTTAGAAATTTGTCACATGATTACTAGACTACAAAAAACTCTTTCTCTTTCACCAGGAATTTCCGTTCTTCCTGTCGGATTATAGCAAAATCAGGACAATACGCTTTCGTTGGTCTGAACAGATTTTGTTTTTGATCTGTGACAAGGTTATTTTGTGTGTAATATGTTAGAGAGAAGATGAAGGAGATATTAATTTAAGAGGGAAAGAATAGAACTTGGTCTATTTAAACAAATAATTTAAGGGTTAGTCTGCCCATTAACCTATTTTACATTGCTAGAGTAGAGCCTACATCATCATTATCTTCCAGGTATGCAAACAGAACTGATTCCTTTGACTCTTCCTCACCATCCGTACCTATCATCCAAAGCTCATAAAGTGTCCTCTAGACAGCATCAAGTGTCCATACAGAAATGATTAATCTAAGATTTTTTTGCTCGACTAACACTGCTGTGTTTATCTGTAGGAATCCACTGGAAAAGATGGCTTTTAAGTCCTGACTTCTCCAGTCAGGCCTAGCATGTCTTGTCCGTCTTTCTTGGATGGCTTATGTAGAGGGAGGCAAATGGACATATATCTGCTTTTTTTAGGGTGCTACTTCAAGGATTCATTAAAAACAGCATGTAGCATCTTTGTGTAGTTCTCATCTAGCTTTTCCCCAAGCACTTCATTAGGGTCCAAACTTACAGTGTTACTGACACAGCGACAACTTGTAGAATTCATCAAATTTTAGCATCAAAATTAGCATGATATTATTTCAGCTCTATTTTTGTATCAATAATAATCAATAAGGAAAGTGAAAATAGGAGCGCAAACAAAGCCCTCTATTTATTTCTAGGGAAACTACAACAGATACTGCCAGAAAAATATTTTATCAAGAAGAAAGGGTCCTCTCACTGGTCCCGTAATCTGGTTTGTTAGTGAAGGGTCAACTGATATCACGTGTCTGGAGCTGGAAGAGCATGGCAGAGCTCATTCCTCGTAATGTCTACTAAGAGTTTTGTCTTTAGAGTGTTAGAACGATTTCAATAATTTGGTCAAAGAATCTAATATTTACTCTAATATTTACCCAAAACTGAAGGGAGAATAGTTGGATTGGTACTTTTCTCAAGGATTATTACCGCTATATGAAATGCAAACAGCTTCGTTCAGGATTTGAACTTTGGTATCCGAGTCAGCTTTCTTCCCGGGCAAGCGTTACGCTACAAGTGCCTTTTCTATGTAAGGATTTTTTCCGAAAGATGAAGAAAAAGTTTGTTTGTTACATTAGTAAAAAGAAGCACCATCTTGGAATGCGTCAAAGAATCCATGTTGCCGCAATTTTTCCGCAAGAAAGAATTGGTTATTTACGCCTGCTATCAAGTAAATGATCATTTTGCGAGACTAATACCCATTTACTATGAAGGCAAAAAATATATACCTTTCTGATGAGAATGTTAAGCTCATTCTGTTATAGCACCGACATTCTTTTAGTCTTTGGGACAATATAGAAAAATAGAATGCATTGCTTTCGGAGCAACAGTTTTACCAGCACAGGCTCATAATCATTGCTGGCGAAAATGCATAAGCCTGTGGGGAAAATATATATTTCATAGCTGAAAAATAGTTCTTTGTAACTGTGTTATTGTTCTCCCTGTATCTGTTGAAGTTTCCGAGGAAATAAATTGTAAGCTTGATTTTTGGAGCGTTCTTCATGTAATTCCATATGAATAGAACATTTTTCTTTCCGTTGCAGTAAGCAATTTCTTTCTTCTGATAAGATTTGCAAGTTTTGATTGATGACATTTCAACCAGAATGTTACAGCGATTCGTTTTATTTTGCGTTCTTTTACTATTTCGCTGTTTAACTTGTGATTACTCGCCTTTTTCATGGAGGAATACAATCTGTGATATTTCTGGCAAAATAGTGTCAAATGTGGTGATACTAGCAATTTCATTTTCTGATTGTAAATCCAATCATACACGAAGCAAGGCTGACATGTTTCTATGTAATTATATAAAGCTTATATATATATATATATATATATATTGAGAGAGAGAGAGAGAGAGAGAGAGAGAGAGAGAGAGAGAGAGAGAAGGAGAGAAATCAGTTGATTTCCCATAAAATAATTTTTGCACAACTTTTTGTATCTGTATTTCTGCAGTTATTATCCAACTAGTGCATACGCGCCAGTTTTCAAATTTCCAGATATTTTGCAGATGGCAATATTTGACTTGTGGCGAAAAATATGAAAGCTTAAAATCCAAAATAATTTTAGAAATCTTTTCAATCCCAAAATATTAAGAATAATCGTATTTTTAATATTTCTTAGCCAATTAGCTTCATAGAAAAATCATCAACTTTTTAAAATTAATCTCGAACCTACCTAAGTTGTATGAATAAGCAAAGAAATAAATATTTCCTCAGTAAGTATGGAATTGTTTATGCTTATTCAACTTACAGTAAATATGGATTTGTCTATATTTATTCAACTATTACTTACTCAAATACGTTTCGGTTTATTTCTTCACCATGAAAGTCGGTATTCTATATTTTCAAAACTGTATCTCATTTCAACTCGTTTATTTTTTCTTAAATTAAATGAATGCTTTCTATATTAAAATTACACTTATCAGCAGCAGTTAATATACATATTATTTTAGGCATAATTACATTTTCTCGCTCACACACTGACATATACAAAAGAATTATTACACACCAAATCTATCCCCTTTTTTAATTCAACAATTTCTGCGATTCTTTATTTCCCCAATCTTAACCGTATTTATTAAAAATATCTTCACCTCGACTAATTTTTTTAATGCTGACAAGAAAATATTTCCTAATGTTGTTTTTCAGTAAACTGTTCACTCAATTCATAGAAGTAAGCATAAACTTGTTGATCGGGCTTTTACTCATTTATTTTCTCTTTTATCCGATATATATATATATATATATATATATATTCATAGAAAGATTGAGAGATGAATAGAAATATGAAACTCATGTCTTACTTCCTTAAGCCACAAAATTTATCGATCAACATTTGAAATAATCATTTTATTTTAGTGATGAAGATCATCGGCTTTATAATAATCAAGCATTTTTCCTTTCACAACATTTGAAGGTAATCTTTTCATTCTTAAAAAAAATGAGTGATAATTGCATATTTTACACCAATGAAGTCTTGTTGGAATCATCATTTAAAGATACTTTACTATCAATCCCTTTCGAATACTTCCGATCGCAACGCATATCCCGAATTTATTTCTGATGTCGTTAGGTCCCATAAATAACTGATTTCTTTAGATTTGACTGCGAATAACAGAGTCCATCAATAATCGGGTGTACTTTACTTACAAAATGCAATATTACGGAAGTTTGGTAACCATTATACAAAGTGTGTGCGTTGGTGGGGATCTCAAGAAAATCATATTTTAGTATGGCATTAAGCATTAAATCACATTCATCCAGCACCTTACTTAGTATTTCAAGCGATTCTGATCTTGATTTTGAACAAGGTCAATCTACTCTTAAATATTCGGCCAACTTGCCTTTAAACTCCCGTGTACAATAAACACCATATGCACAAATTATGATTATGGCCACGGGCCTAAACTTCTTGTTCCATAGGTTCTTCAATTCCCTGACAAAGTCCATACATTAATTATCAAACTTACGAGATTTCCGAAGGCAAATTATTGAAAAGGCTTCAGCATACTGCAAAATTACTGGTTTCGTTACAGCTTCCCTTCGATATCCAAGTCCATGTCATCATTATTATTATTGCAAGTTTTTCACTCTAGTGTTAGCTGGTGGTCATTGGCTGGAATGTGTATGAAAAAATATTTCCTAAGGTTTCTAGGACTCTTCTCAGGATTCTTGCCTATTTCAACAATCCCGTGTTCAAGATAGCCTCGATTGCTCCTCTGAATTACATTTCTTCCAGACCCCTTCCCTAAACTTTTCGGACTGTTCCAAGCACACTAGATACTGTTGCAAATACCGCCACCGCCATGTTCCTCATTGTTTTTTGTTCCTTACCAAGATCCATATATTTGTCCATTTTTTCGCATTCTTTGATTTTCACTCTGTGGTCAGCGGCAACGGCAAAATCCAATAGACGGCAATTTTTCTTTTTTAAATTAGCACTACTGTCAAAATCTCAAAATCTCATAGACTTTCATGAGTATTACTTTACCGGGCTATTGGCCTAATGATTAGAGTGTTTGCCAATAGTCCGCGAGACTGGAGTGCAGTCTGGGGTCGAGTCATACCAAAGACTAAAAAATTGTACTTGATGCCGCCTTGCTCAGCACTCAGTACTATAAAGTGAGGATCAAAGTTAAAGTAGAACAATCCTGGGAATGGAGTAGCTCTCTCCCCTACACCTCTGTATCGTAGCTAATGAAAATGGAGCCGTCAGGCTCCCCTTAACCCTGGTCACCAACTTTTTTCATTTATTTTCTAGGACGGGTTCTTGTATTCGAACTCTTGTAGAATTCTCAGTGGGTCACTTTTTCACCCAGTTTTGCCTAGTCTTGTAATTTTTTGAGCTAGTTTAAAGAATTCGATTACTATGTGATTAACCGTTTCATCTTTTTCTTCATATAACCAAGATTTGCAATGGTGTTCCCTCTTATCGATTTTTGTTTTAAAAAATTAGTCTTTACGGGGTTAATTTATGCTGCTATTGACTTAGATTTAGTTTATCTCTCCAGATTTCCCTTTCGTGATCGTTTTTACCCCTGCAATATTTCTAGTTTGTCGACTGAAATATCCATACAGTTGTTTTTCTTGCCATTTTTGTTTCTCGTTTCTGTTGTTTTCTTCTTTGTATTCAGGTTGTTAATATTGTAATTGGCTGTTGTAATTAATCATTTTTTGTTCTTTTAAAGTAGTCCTCTTGTCCTAATGTTGATGCATCGACGCAGTCTTCAATGCTGATAGACCTTCTCTTCGGTTTCCTGACACATACAATCTATATCATCACTCAGATGTGAAGCATTGTTTATAGTCTCAAATTTCTTGTCCTTTGGCCTATTTGTCAGAGTTCCTCTCTTTGCCTTATTTGTCGGAGTTCCTCTCTTTGCTTTATTTGTCGGAGTTCCGCTCTTTGCCTTATTTGTCAGAGTTCCTCTCTTTGGTCTCTTTATCTGGGTTCCTCTCTTGTTTATCTTTTTGATCAGACTTCTGCAATATATTTTCCTTCATCTCCGTTTATTTGATGGTGACCACTGGAAATATTTCCAAGTACTTGTAATTTTCATTTTCTCCAAGTGTTTTAACACTTTGGGTAGTTTTATTCATTCCACTGTTTGTCTTTTCCAACTGTTCGTTATGTGCCTGGCACAATTTTCAATGCCAAATTATATCCCTTTATCATGGTTGTATATTTTCCTTGTTTGTGTCAGGTCTCTTGTTCTTTTTCAATTTTTAGCAAATATCTTTATATCCTCCACATAAATAATTATACTTATTACTCCTTTTCGAGTTCTTCATACCAGTGTTAACCGATGCAAGTCTCCTCAAGTCTCCAGGACTTTTCTCAGTATTTTGACCGATCTCAATAATGCTGCAGTTTGGATGGTCTCACTCATCCTCTTATTTCCAAGTCCTTGGGTCCCTGAACTAATCATTTAGTGACTGTATCAAGAGCACCAATTGCAACTGACATATTCGTCACTTTCATGTTCCACAGTTTTTTCAATTCCCTCACAAAGTCCAGGTACTTCTTCTTTCTGCTTTCTTTCAGTTTTAGCCGGATAGCAAATCCACTAATCGGAATGTTCTCTTTTTGTTGATTATTACAAGGTCTGGTCGTCTGGCCAATATTAAGTGATCCGTTTGTTTCTCAAAATCACAGAGGAATTTGTGTGTCTCATTCTCTAGGACTGATTCTGGGTTGTGCATATACCTTTTATTTAAATGGTCAAATTTCTTTTTCTTACACAATTCTCAATGGATCAAATTGCCCACCCAGTCGTGTCTAGTTTAATATTTTTTCTGTGCTAATCTGTTATTGGTATTATGATTGTTATTATTATTAACACATTTTTGGTTTTTATCACCATAGTGATAGTGTGTTTTCTTTCAAATCTCAAAATATTTACAGTATCCTTACAGACCACAACAACAAAATGAACAGTTATAACTTTTCCTAGAATTTCTAATTCACCCAATTGCATTTCTAGTATTTTTGACAATTGTACCAGTTATATTAGGTGAAACTCTATTCAACGTGTAACTCGGCTTTTCTATTTACGTGGAAGAGTATAACATTTAATTTCATCGTGCAACTTCATCCTAAACTATTTTCTGTGCCTGATTCGGCCCTTCTCAACTTGATTATTTTAGTTACTTCATTTTTATATTTAAGACTTTATGAAACCAGTTCATACCAAATCCAAATATAGTTGACGGACTTCAATTTTTGAAAGCACCGAGTTTAGCAAATAACCATGTAACGTAAACTTTGACTCATCATTAGGTACATCTTTGTTATCATTAAAGTGTTCATTAACTTCTTTACAGACAATCTAAAATCATTCTGATATATTTTAGTATTCATCCTATTACACCCCCCATATATATATATATATATATATATATATATATATATATATATATATGTGTGTGTGTGTGTGTGTGTGTTGTGTAATCATTTATTGCACATGTACACAAGTATATTCATTATTGAGCTAAAATGTTAGACACGTAATAACGCTGTTA
The DNA here is from genome assembly GCA_963585895.1 of Sepioteuthis lessoniana. NCBI lineage: Eukaryota > Metazoa > Mollusca > Cephalopoda > Myopsida > Loliginidae > Sepioteuthis > Sepioteuthis lessoniana. The sequence goes on from OY757904.1 coordinate 46,764,267, forward strand.
GCGTTCACCCTTCATCATTTGAGGGGGTGTTCTCGAGGTGTAGTGGTTAAAGCGATGGACTACAGAATCATAGTAAGCGAGTTCGTACTCCAGTTGCGCTATTATGTTCAATTTTGGGCAAATTTCCCATGGGAAAGGTATAAACCCTCTTATCCTCCTTGCTATAGGTTAAATAGTCCCACTACTGTTCCACTAGGAGAATAGCTTTGACATTAAATCACCTACCAAGGTTTATATGCCATTAAACAAAGAAACCAAACCATCTTCACTTGAGTTAGTTTGGTTTCTTTGATAAATGGCATATCTACCTTTATGAGATATTTAATGTAAAACCCATCCTGTTTGAAAAACAGTTGTGGTACTATTTAGCCAATCGTTTGTTGTATAAGAGGGATTATACCTGTACCAAAGTTATCTGTCCGAAAGTGAATGTAATACCGTGACTGGAGTTCGAACTCACTTAGTACGATGTCGCAGATTATAATTTAGTCACTCTTCACCACTTGAAGTAAGTTACAACGTATCTATTTCAATCTCCTAGACTGGCCGCCTTACCAAGATTGGTTTGTCTATGTTTGGTTTGGTTTTATGGCATAACAACCATTGTGGGTTATATAATATCAAATCCTGTCTATACCTATAAATTGAATATATAATTTGTAAATATATTTTCTTGACAACATTCTTAAATGAAACTGCGATATTTTTGCACGCAGTTAAATGGTTTGAAGTATTGTTATATAACAGTCACAGTTTACCATCAGTCATTTGTTTGCACATATAGTTTATTCTATTTGACCCATAGATAGGACTCTATCAGGTCCTACCACTCCCAGCCAGAGGGAACATGGGAGCAATGGCAAAGAAAGAGTACTCATCATTCCCCAAATCTGTAAGGCTAAAGTCTCACCATCAGATTGTTTAATGTCATATCCAGGTCGGTGGCGAGATTAATGAACTCAGCTTGCCCAAATATTTCTCCATAGCGGATAGAAAATAGTTTGATTTATACCTTTTTACAAGCTATTAGCCCAATGTGAAATGCAAACAGGATTTGTCCAGGATTTGAAGTTGGGTCCACAATTTCATATCCGAAGAGGATAAATGTTACGCCACAAATGTCTCCTCACCTATGTCTCCCTAGCAGTGGCTGTAATATGCCGTGAAGATTTTACCAATTATAACGGAAAGTTTTAATTTCCAGATTTATAATGAAATTATCATAACGTGAACGGACGGATAGTAAAGACACCGAAACATCTTTTTAAATTTTATTACTGTAAATATGAATATAAATTTCATTGATGCTTAGTAAACATTAAATTAATCAAAATGTAAAAATTTAGATTATCTTATTAATGTTAGCTGTCCCCAAATAAGGACATTGGATTATAATGGGTTAAGAATGTTTGATTATGGAATGATTGTAGAGTGACAGGAAGATTGAGAAGGTAGGCTATGCTTTAACATTTTTTCTCGGGCCACAGTGGAAAGGGCGTATCAGGAATCTGTGAATTCTGGACATATAACACGGCACGTAAAACCAATGGCTGTAACACGTGATGCAATAACAGTAGCGACGGTCAAAGAATGATAGACATGCAACGAAAGGGAAGATTAAATCACATCTCAATGTTGTTCAATCCATCAGTAAATACACTGCACAGCTTACACTAAATCTCATGGGTTTTCCCAGTTGGCGATCAATAAAAGTAGCGGTACAGATACTGTGGCATCGGTTACTGGACCTCATCTGGGTCAGTGAACATCGGCACTCGAACGTGGACGGATGACACGAAACTTATTCAAGGGTCACTTGGCTGATTTTCAGGGTACTTCATTAACCCCAAAGTTTATAAAACCCCATTGAGAATATATTGAACCAGTTGGCGCTGTATTTGAGTTCCTAATAGCCACACCCACAAACACATCTCTGATATAACTAGCCATTACGAAAGTAAAGGGAGGAGAGATACGTTAATAGTAAGCAATCTGTATTTTATCCACGTTATTATATATATATATATATATATATATATATATATATATATCCTGCTACAATGTCGAGGTATTCTGTGTCTCCATCCGGTGAACGTACTTTCACTTTGGTGTTTCTATAGAGAATCGGTAGTGCTGCTACATTTCCACACTAGACAGAACCTCTCTGAAACTGGTAGACACATTCACCTACCTAGGAAGCGGTGTCTCATCAATATATTGATAATAATCATGCTGCTCTTGCGACAGTATTAAATCTGATCAAATTTTTTCTTAATTGGGTTTATATATATATATATATATTATTTCAAGAAAAAATATTCGGTTACATTAGGATAATAAATTTATTTCCACCCTTTTAAGAGCATTGATATGAATCAAAACTCCAAAGGATTTTAACAGGATTTCATCAGATCCAACAAGAAAATAAAATACAACTAGACCGAAGAGAGAGAAAAAGGAAAGAAGGAGAGGGGGGAAAGGGAAGCCAGTTTACCTCTTTACAAACCGTATCCCGCGTACACACACACACACACACACACACATATATATATATATATATATATATATAAGAGGGTTATTCAATAATTGTAAACCCTGTATTGTTTAAAATTAGTTTATAGCAAATATTATTTTCGACACCCCAAGCATTTCAGTTCAAATAACTGCAAATCAAACAGAGTGTTCTAAAATGGAAAAGAGTTCTGTCATCAAGTTTTTGGTGGGTTAGAAATGAAACCATGTGAAATTTACACAAAAATATTTGATGTATATGAAGAAGCATTTTTAGTCAAAAACGTTTAAAAGTTGGAAAAACATGAGTTTGATACTGCGAACCGAAATCGAAAAGACAGTCAATGTAGTGAAAATAAACTAACTCTCCCGTAAAGAAAAAACATCTGGACGCACCAGTCAGTAAAAGAGATCCTTCTGAGAGTCCTCTGGGGGACTAAAGCATCAATGACAATTGTTTTCTTTGCAAATGGTGCAACTGAAAACAATCTCTCCTATTCCAAGCCAAGTCGACAAAATTTACCTTATTTATAAAATGATCCTCGTGTGTATGTATGTATGTATGTATGTATGTGTGTGTATGTATGCACGTATCTATCTATCTATCTATCTATCTATATATATATATATATATATATATATATATATATATATATATATCTTTGTAATGTTATTGTATCTATTCTGTGATACGTTTTGCATTGAACACTATTTACTTTGCTAGTATTGGCACTGTCATATACCTTTTAGTTAATAAACCAACAGTAATGTTACTTATTTTAATGCAATCTCTCTCTCTCTATATATATATCCTTTTTTTCATCATCACATATGGATTGACCACAAAATCAATTACTTGCACCACAACTGAAGAGATTAGCATCACTATGAATATACATTCTTAGACAATATGGTGGACGTTCACTTATGATGAACGTACTTTCTCGTTTCTCTCTTCATTTTCTATTTCTCTGTTCTTACTGATGTTTGTCATTTGTCAAAACGGCAACATTGATCGTCTTATTTTCTTTTTTGTTTTTTGTCAACCTTGATTATGCAAGGCGGGGGCAGTTTGATCGATAACATTGATTCAATTCACTATCGGAATCCTTTTGGATACAACATCAATGTCAAGAACAAAGAGCAACTAATATCGTATGGAATGATAAGAACTGTCAGGTCACATGTCATCATCAACGTGTCTAGGCAACGGGACTTAGGATCTGGTCATGATTCATGGCAGGTGTTCTCTATTAAATTACTTCTCGCATCCAATGTGAATATTCATCATGTTTCGTCTCCTACCTTACAGAAATTGCGATAAGCTGATGACCACATAACATCGGGTACTCATAGGATATTAAAATGAGGCAATGAAGAATTTTATTCAAGAATTACGTATATCTAACATCGCATCAAACACCATGACTTGTGCGTTCATTTGATTACATTCATTGTTCGGATAAAACATTGTTTGCATAACCAAACATCTATAATTTTATTGTGTGTAATGAATAAATACCCTTCTTTATCATTATCGGGATTCTAATATATATATATATATATATATATATATATATATATATATATATATATGTGTGTGTGTGTGTGTGTGTGTGTGTGTGTGTGTGTGTGTGTTTATTTAAGTTTATTATGTCTGTCACTGTGTGGGTCTGGAACTGATAGACAATAAAATTGTTGAAAGCTATGGTTGTGTTTTAAAGACCACTTTTTAATCTATCTATCTATCTATCTATCTATCTATCTATCTATCTATCTATTATTATTATTATTATTATTATTATTATTATCGTGTCACGAATTTAGAGCGAAGCCTTAATTGGCCTAATAAAATCAGCCTTCTCTATCAATTATTGTGTCATTTTTTCACACACACACACACACACACCCACACACACAGACACACACACACACACACATATATATATATATATATATATATATATATATATATATATATACGAGGGTCATTCAAATAATATGGAGTACACTTAAAATATCAAAAAGATTATTTTCTCATAGATGCAAACTATGCATGGTTTAAAAAGGACCTATTGCAAAAAGTATTTTAATCTATGCAAAATATTTGTTTTAATGCTATTCAAGATGTCTTCAAATCGAACAGAGTGCATTCAACGAGGAGAGAATTTTGAAACCATGTTTTTGGGTGGCTGACAAATAGAAAATGCGAAATATATTAAAGAAAGGAAGATGTATAAGAACAAGTATCTTTTTTTTAATTAGAAAATGTTTAAAAATGAATGAAATATGGGTTTGCTATAACGAACCTGAGTCAAAAATATCGTCGATGTTATGAAAACCGACTGACTCTCCGTTAAAGAAAAAGACAAGGCGCGGCAATCAGTAAATTAAGATCACGGTGACAGTCTACTGTGACATGCAATGACCCATCACAACTGATTTTCTTTGAAAAAGTGCTGCTGTAAAAAAAATTATTTTTTCAGACTCCTAAGGCGATATCAAACTAATTTATTAAATGACCCTCGTATATATATATATATATATATATATATATATATATATATATATATATATATATATATAACGTCATCTATGTCGAGGTAGCAGTAACTTTTACTGATTTGATTTAAAGTATTTATTTCACGAAGAAACATTCAACTGGGTTCAATTATTATGTACAGATAATTTGGTAGTTAGGTATGTATGCATTTGGGCATTTCAACACGGTCGTATGTATGCCCAAATTAGGCTAGAGGCATAATGCGATAGCATAAATGCATCTTGAATTGCTGCAATGGACAATGCTGCCACGTGAAGAAAATTTTAATAATAAAGATTAGCTGATCTTAAATTGTACAGTGCTATTATTAGGGTTGCATATATTTATCTATCTATCTATCTATCTATGTATCTAGTTAAAGGTTACAGGTTACAATAAACTCTTATTCTACGAGAAAAAGGTAAAACAGAAGAAAAATCTAATTGATTGTATTAGTATCTAAAATTCTGAAGACGCTATTCCGATATCGAAACATGTTAATTCGGTTTTTAATTGTGCATTCCTTTATATATATATATATATATATATATATATATATATATATATATATATATATATATATATGTATATACGCTCCCCCATGGAGGTTGAGCACTCTGGCGAAGGGATTTTCCGTGGATTGCTAGATGCTTTCCAAGAAATAACGATGACTAAAAGATTTATCTCCATTGGCAAATTCTATGAGAAAATCATTCCCCTGGATTCGAATTTACTTTGAAAGTTTTTGATATGACACCCGGAAATGTTCACTGAACCAAAAAGATGCAGAGTTTTTACCAAATTATTGCAAAACTTTTATCACGCTAGTATGAGTTAATATAATCTTCTTTGCTAATTCAACGGAAAAATTGCTAAAATAATTTCAAAGTAAATTTAGATTGTTTCTTTTATTCCCACTTTTAAATTTCCATAATAATCATCGTTCCTAAGGAAATTTTCATAGACAGTTTTAATGTTCCCTAATATTTCTTCCTGACTTATATCCAGATAATTATCTGATGAATACGACGTATATATATATATATATATATATATATATATATATATATATATATATATATATATATACGTCGTATTCATCAGATAATATATATATATATATATATATATATATATATATATATGTGTATGTGTGTGTGTGTGTGTGTAAAGTTGACTTTTACTCACTATCCAACCCTATGATCTATCACTCATGGTAGGTCTTTTTGGCAGCATCCTGTGTCCGTCCACTGCGGTCGTGTCAATACTACTATATGGATGCACTGCATGGATGCTGACTAAGCATATGGAGGAAAAGCTTGACGGAAATTACACAAGAATGGTAGGAGCTATATTGCACAAATCCAAGAGGAAACAACTCGCAAAACAACAGCTGTATGGCTACCAATCACCCATCTTGGAATCCATCGAATTTAGACGAACAGAACCCGCAGGACACTGCTGGAGGAGTAAGGATGATCTCATAAATGATATTCTCCTATGGACCCCTTCATATGGACGAGCAAGTGTGGGACGACCAGCGAAAACTTTTCCACGACAGCTCTGTACGGATACAGGATGTAGCCTGGAAGATCTGCCGGAAACGATGGACAATGGAGACCAATGGAGATATATATATATATATATATATATATATATAGAGAGAGAGAGAGAGAGAGAGCGAGAGAGAGAGAGTGAGTGAGTGAGTGAGAGTCAAGGAAATCCGTGCGAGCGGTTCGACATGATGATGCTGATATATATTTATATTATCATTCTGACACTCATTTGAAATCCCCCCACTCGGTAGGGCCTAAAATACCCTAAAGTCGTTCTCTGCAGAGGAGTAAGACCTGTTAAAAAACCGTGTACTGGCCATGACACTAAACTGCATCTGGTTATGAGGATTCAATTTTGAAACTATTTGGTATGTGGATTACACCTTTATTGTTATTAATCAACGCGTATACAACTACTTGATAATGTCCCATGACTTGTCTAAATGGATCTGTTTAAACATTACTCATATTTAATAGAAATACTTAATGTCATATAACGCTTAATTATTTGACTTACAAATAGTTACTTGAAGCTATGAATTTGTTACCAGATTTATTCTAACCAGATTTATTCCATTTAAAAATTGACCTTATGTTACAACCTGCTCTTGCTAAAAGAGTTGGATAAATACATAGATCAAACTCAGCCAAACAGCAACACTCAATATGTATAGGGAGGTTGTTCTATTTTACCAATGGAATATCAATTATCTTTAAGTCAATATCTTTTATCGTCTTGATTTTCTTTTCTGATAGAATGTCAACCCTCCTGTTTCTACGACTTGTTGATGTTTAAATCCAGATAAAATTGTAAGCAAACTCGCTTTCAACCTAGATTATAGAAATTATTAAAAAAAAAATACCGATTCTGGACAAAGCCTGCCAGTGTGAATTTCATATAAGGCTATGACGAAAATAATGAACTACTTTAAATAGCAGCTTTATTCATTTGTAAGCAGCTTCTCCTTTGATTACGTTCTTATTTTGCATTTGCCGTTTAAATATTGCCAACTTGGTATGTTTCTACTACGTATCGTTCAATTTATGAAGACTTACCTTCTTTAATTTATCGTCAACTTTACAAGAATGGCATTTCTCTATCTTTTTCAATTTTCAAAAACATCAAGCTATTAAAAAAAGTTTGATAGTTTGATATTTATACCAGACTGATTGACTGAAAATGATTCCATCAATAAATTCTTGATTGAAATACCGGTTATCCGACAAATATTTTGACCAATCCTCTCGTCGAAGGAAAAAGAAGTATTATACATTTTCGGCTCTTTCTTTTATTTAAACTTTAAGTTCACTGTTTGCTTACTCAACACTGGAAAGAATTCCATTAAAATACTAAGCTGCGTTTATGTTGGCAGGGAAAAGCACAAAAAACGAAAATGAAAAAAAGAAAGAAAATTTGCCGTTTTGACAAAATATTTAAAAATTAGAAACGCATTTTTTATTTTTTCCTTTTGTTGTTAAGTATCATTTTCATATAGCTCTAAAATTGACTCTTTTATGTTATATATCCCTTACTCGGACGATCAGCTGACTCTTGCACCTGGAGATCAAAAAGACGAAAATAACACATATACAAAAATATAATCTCTTGTTTTTTTACTAAAAGTGGTGCATTTGTTGATTGAAGGAGAGAGTCAGGAACAGATAAGATACACACAAAGAGAGAGAGAGAGAGAGAGAGAGAGAGAGAGAGAGAGAGAGAGAGAAACGGTATCTCTAGAGAGCCTTACTTCTTAGCTCTGCGTCCACGAAGCTGGCACAGGGCCACTTACGACATTTAATCCTCATCGTTTCTTCTTCGTTTTGAGATCATTCTCATTTTTGACAATAGCAAATCTTGTACATTTAGACTTTTCTTTACCTGTCAACTGGTCCCTATCATCCAAAATGGCGTGATAACTAATGTCATTGCCCACCGCTTACTCTCTGTGTTCACTCAGCTCTGGGGGGGGGAAACTTTCATAATTATGAAATTTTCGGACGCCCACACACGCTTCTTCAGGCATCCCACCAACATAATTCACAAGTTATTTGAATTAAGAATAGTTACTATATAGATTGAAATAATTGGCAAACGGATCTATTTGCTTTTTTAAATGAGACCCTAAGACATACTACAAATACACACCTGAGAGTAATAGCAATGGAGAGGTAATTTATACTTGCCCGATCTCCTGAACTGAAACCTCACCATTCGAGTCAGTTTAGTGTCAAACCCAGGTTACCTATATATTTGGGAGGTCATATCCTTTCGCAGGGGATACAGTCAACGTATTCTAAGTTCCACCATCAGTGCATGTGGGGACCTAAGTTGCTCTGACCCGGACATAAATTACACGGTTTCCGTTAAGTCGTATACATTGGGATTTTTTGCATGCTTAACGCTTCAAATTTGAAGTCTGATGAGATTCTTTTTCATAGACTTGAAACTTGAGAATCAACAAGTGTTGACCTTTACACCTCTTAACTTATGCCCAAAAGTTACTGGTTAAGGTCAAAGGTGACTCATTTGTTTCCAGAGCTTTTTACATTCCAAAACAGATATGACGTGACAAGGATAGAAGAGATTGAGAGAGAGAAAGAGAGATAGAGAGAGACACACACACAGACAGACAGACAGACAGAGACAGAGAATATTTAATGATATAACCATCACTGTCCCGAGCACGCAGGGGTTTAATTCAAAATCTCAAGCCGTGAGAATCAAGTCATTTTCATTCAGCCAACCATGTTGCGATTAATAAGTGGCAACGTGCAAAATAAAAATCGGGAAAAAATCTTTGAGAAGCTTTTGTGTAAAGACGCACGGTTCCAAACTATATGTGACATGCGTTCACTTGTACTTAAACAAGAGAGAATAAATTATAAGTACTCGAGGAATTGTCTTAGTGATTATAACATTGGGCCATTAAATAAAAACATATCTTTTCATGGACAATCTTTACAAACTAAATTATTTTCCTTCTAATTGATCTAGATTTTTTTTATTAAATATGCAACGGCAAATATTCACTATACCCAGGAAAATATGTATCTTTTTAAACTCATTCGGCTGGGGCTGTAGAATTCACTGACTGCATCTTTGCAGGCGGGTAAGACCCAACCTCAATGAGTGCCCTAGATATAATCCTAAATCATCTCATGGTGAGGCCCCAGTCCTGGAACTGTGGAGTAGGCCAGGTCAAACCCAACTGGATGTGGTGGTTACTTTTAGGTTCCTATCAATGGATTTAATAGAAATGTTCTACCATTTAACTATGTGCAAAAAATAATTATTGAATTGAATTGTTAGGGTGCGATAAGAATTCTACACGTAAAATATTGAGATGTTCGTGTCGTAAAGGTCATCGCTGTTGGAAATGGGCATGTCTGCAGGAGGTCAAATCTTGAATTATCGAAAGGAATGAATCAAACGCTTCATCTCTGTCTACGGGTAAATAGTATTGTTACATAATGGACCGGAGGGATCTAATATTGACATATAGTGTAGAATTCAAATTAAATCTTGAACTGTTCAGTGCGTGGAAAAATACAGTGGGTTAAACAGTTTGACTGACAGCCATTGAACTTGAGATCAATCTGAGATCACCGCTTTTATTAGATAGTTTTGGTCAAGTGACTAAAACGGCTCTCAGTGAGAAATGCTCAACTAGAGCGGTAGATTGAACCATCTAGTTAACTGATTCTCTTTTTAGTCGATAGATTGATAAAATAGAGGTCACTAAGATATAAATATGTGCAGATTAAAATGTGTCCGCGTTCTTTTTCATCCTAATCTCAGCTGAAAAAAAAAATTAAAACTATGGGAGATAATAACAAAATAGAACATTAAATGACAAAGATGGCTGCCGAGACAACAAAACGATACGAGGCGACGGGCAAGACAAGTGAAGAATTAAGTGAATAAAAATGAAAAGGAGATCCTATTTACCAACCCCTCCGCTCGGGCAGGATATGACACAAGGTCAATTTTTAAGCGGAGTTTAACAGGTTTTAATTCAGTGTTTTCCTTCTCCTAGACTAGTTGCCTCACCTAGGCTGAAGAAACCAGTCTGTCCTACTATTTACCCATAGCTGGAGGGAGAATAATTAGATTCATACCTTTCCCAAGGGGTATTAGTGCTATGTGAAATGCAATCAGCCTCGTCCTGGATTTGAACTCGTGTCGCCGTGTCCATTTCCTACGACGATAACCATTACACCACGGGCACCTCCAAAAAGGAAAAGGAGATAGACGTTCGTCGAGCAACGGACATAGAATATAGAACGGCTAGGTGTAATATATATATTATATACTCTGAATGAGTATATAAAAGTATGGCATACTGTGATCTTTAGCCTCGCAAAGGCAACCAGTCTCAGAGAAGGAAAACAAAATTAAAACCAGTTGTAGATCTAGAGAAGGATACACTCAGTCAGGCCCAAAATACGCTACATAAGTAGTCTACCTTAATATCAAACCAGGAAAAGGGATGAATTTGAGTCGAGTGTTCTACACAGGAATCGTCAATTTTTGTAAGGTGTGATTTATAAAGAGGAGCAAACATATACTTCCTTGAAGTAAAATAAAAAACTGACTCAGCCTGATCACCTTGGATCGTGTAATGGTTAGCAAGCTAGACGAGCAAACCTTTACGAAAGAGTTCAAGTCCCACAGAGGACCCCATTCATATGGCCTTTTGCCACATCTAAACAAATGTGTCAGCCCTCTATTGAGCAGTTTATTCCGTGTCCGATCGTTACTGGATGACTTATTCTTGTAGCTTTGTGCTTTTTGTTCATCAAAGGATCAGTTTTTAAATTTTATTTGTATGTAACTAATGGAATGAATACATGCTGGGCACTCTTGGGGAAGTAAAAACCAACTAATTAGTGACGTTCTCGAATGGACTCTCCCAAATGGACACACCAGTGTTAGCCAGCCAGCAAATATTGACATTTAACATCTCTGTGTGGATACTCGATGCTGTCTGATGGACTTGCCAGTAGCGCTGACCAATAAGGACAAATATTGAGAGAGAGAGAGAGAGAGAGAGAGAAGGAAATTCGATGGCCTCAATGATGATGTTGAATACGAACAACATATTTTATTTATGTAGATAGGTTTCACCTTTATTTTTGTTTGGTTGTGAATACAAATAAGAAAATTAACAAAACAAACAGCTTGAAAACCCAATATACTGAATATCTATTTCGTTTCATTAAGGGTTTGTATTTTTGAAACATGTCAAAACAACTTTGAATTTAGACAAAATATAGATTTATTCATATATACGAGTAGTTTTAACCAAAAAGACTATTATTACCGATTACATTTTGTATACATTTAATATGAACGAAAGCGTGCTGTGTTCAACGATTATAGTCATTGAAAGGGGAATCGGTGTTTTGAGTTCTAATCCTAGACTTGTCGCTAATGGTCTTGGGAAATACAAAGTTCATCTGCTCACCTTCTAACTATTGTAAAATATTGGACTAAAATTGGTTCTTTAGCCCTGGTTAATAAAACCAGTGTAGGAGAAGGAAATGACTGAATTTAAACCAGCTTTTTTGAAATTAAGATTGATCTTGTGTCACTTCTTGCCGATGACGGAAGGGTTAGTAAAATACATGCATTTTAGTGAATCTCTCTCTCTCTCTCTCTCTCTCTATATATATATATATATATATTACAACATTGCATGGTTGTCACTGTCTCACTTGGTGAGTTTGTGGCCAGCGAAATGTGATATAATTTGAAGAGTGCTCAATATCTGTGATAGAGCTCTTATATAATAAAAATAAATGTATATAAATATATATTAGTTTTTATATATATTTGATAACATGGTTGCTTATCTGTGACTACTGGTTTCATGCCGTTTTTATACGACAATCATCAGGCAGAGAATTCGAAAGAACCGAAAAATACAGTGAAAAGAAAGTTCATATTAGAATTGCGTATATATATATATATATATATATATATATATATATATATATATATATATATATATATATATATACGTGTGTTTGTGAGTGTTTGTGCGTGCTTTTAAATATATGCGAAGGAATATTTTGTAAGTTTGTGAAAATGAAGACATATTTATGTTTATTAAAATTAAGTATATCAAGGCATATATATATATATATATGTGTGTGTGTGTGTGTGTGTGTGTGTGTGTGCAAGTATGCGTGTGTGTGTCAATGCGTGATAGAATCTAATTACAATATACAAAATATGTTCAAATCAGTATCCTTCATAATACAATGTACGCCGTTTGTATCAATCATTTCCAGATTTTTGGTGTGTTCATTTAAGGAAGTACATTTAGTCATTGTCCAAGAATTCATATTTCTGAGTTAAATAAATAATAAGAAAATAGTTTTTCATCAAACATCTCTTTGTACAGAATCATCCTGCATGTGCTATTTAATATGGTGATACTCATGTTAAGTCGATGCAAAATGCATTTTCCAGATTATAGGTTTAATACATGCAAATTTACATCTGCAAAATCTTGTGATCTGATAATTTTTTCTGGTTTTCTATGACGTTACTTTCAGTTAGGTTCCACATAAAAAATAACAAATTTTTAATGCTCGCGGCAAAGCTAGGTATATATTTGTTGAGAAACACCTTACCATACGAGCCAGTGTTACATAGAGCAAAATAAATATGAATTGGAATATCAGTTTTTGAGGCTATGTTAGGTTTATCGTTTTAGAGAAAAATCTTACCCTACGAGCCAGTGTTACATAAAGTGAAAGAAATATTAATTAAAATATCAGTTTTGAGGATAAGCTCGGTATAAGATTGTGGAGAGAAAGCTCAACAATATTTCAACAATTCGTTTTAAAAAACACTTTCAATCATATCAGTCACAAAGTATATTACTTTCCTCATCGCTTCACTTTACCTTCAGATATTGATGTTGCCAGGAATGTTGACCAGATTCTTTTTAATTTCCGACTTATGTAATGAATCCATTTTACTTTGCCAGTGACTATCCAGTCCAAAAATGTCATTTTCTGTGCCAAATATGAAGACGAAAAGAGTTTGTTTTAAATGTTGGCCGTTGTTCCTTGGCTTAGATTTACGTGGTGGAATATGTTTTCCTTGCCTTGTACTTTTCATTATTTGCCTCAATTTTCCTAAGCTTTGCAGACAACGTCCCGCAGATGAGTGATAAATAATCAAGAGATCAAACCTAATTATAAGAAAGTTCTTTTTTCTTAGAATTCTACAATAAATAATTGGACAAACGTCTATGATAATTTTCTGAGGATTATTTGATTTTTATAGACAATGTGGATAAACATAATCTGATTAATTGATTGATTAATTGATTTATTTTAACGACATGTCAAACCGTCTTAGATTATTTCATGCCTAGGGATTAGGGATCTCTGTATTTTTTACGTTCATATTTACATTTTTTTTCCGTAGATGCTTCTTAAATTTTTTTGGACCAGGTCTTATAAAATTCGAATACTTTTCAAACATGTCTATTGAACTCACACGTGGGACCTTAATGTTCATATCAGTTTGGATTAGAGTTGACCTTGGATTAATGGCAATGAAGTAATATTCTAAACTTCCTATACATTCACAATTGGAGCGACACCATCATATGTAAGAGTAAGTCAGACTCAGGAAATTCTTCTTGGTCTTACCTGACTCCATCACCAAAAGGGTTAAAATATGATCTGAGTTAACTGCAACATTTTTATATATTTTAGATATTGAATTGATGTGGAATATATGTTTATTGCATTATTATATAATAATATATTTATTACATAATTACAGACCTTTAGCTGCCGTGCATATTAGCTTCGAGTAGATTTATAATCGTCTGTATTCGCAGTGTAATCACAAAACAAATGCTGTTTCAAAATTAGATAAAATACACTAAACAGTATCATAGTGATCATTATGATATCTGACCAATAATTTATCAAGGTCTATACAACTGTTTTCTAGAGCGATAACATTGAAAAGAGAGCTTTGAAGATGTTTGGTTGGATAGCTTCCTGGCGAAGAAATTAACGGCTGCACTCTGGAATCGGGTAAGGTTAAATGTAAACAAACGAAAACTAATACATTATGCTTTATAATTCGTGAGTTGACCAATGTCGCTTGTGGGCTGAGCGGTAACATACTAAGTCTAACGTAAAGTTGGGCGGGTTTTGTTCCTAGCTTGGAGTGTCCTACGTTTCTAGCCACACTGAAGAGTTGTGATACAACGAAACAGTCAGTCTGTGTATGACAATATATATATATATATATATATATATATATATATATATATATATATATAACAATTAGCTCACTTTTAATTTTTTCAAAGAGAACTAGATCTCATTTTTTGTAGATAGTTAAACGTTTCAAGTATTGCAATCTAACACTGATGAATCAGTTTAATTCCAATTATTTTTTTGTACACAGATAATTTCATATATATTAAATGATTATACTCTTCTGTTTGACTCCTTTTCTAAATGGAGATGGGATTTATGCCAATGAAGATGTATTCCGCATTCCTCAAAGCTACAGGACTGTAGCATCACCATCAAATGAAATTCAGTGTCATAATCAGGACAGTCGTTGTTTAAAAGGGTATTTTCCTTCGGTAGAATTGCAGTCGGTGTATTGTACAACCCCAACCGACTAAGTTTATAGCTTTGAAGAATAAGCAGTAAAATGAATTTGGATAGCCATAGACATTTACATTGTTTTTATTTCATTGTTCGTAGATGATCTATCTAACCAAATTACAGTCAATTTTTTAATCTTTAACTAATACCAGTGAGTAAATTTAAATTAAGTTCAAAGGATGAAGGTGAAAAAATTGTTTTAAAATGATTTTCTTTAACATTGATGTTTTACATTTAATTAATCTTATGTCATTGAGTATTTTTGCATTTACTATCGTCTTGTTTATCATCTCATATTCCAGTGCTGAAAAATCTATTAACGGTTTCCATATCCGGAAAATAGGATCGCTTGTTAGGGATAACTCGAGATCTTTGATCAAACATTAGCAAAGGAAATTAATTATAAATTTCTGAACTGAGTAATCATTTTGAGCAATCAGTGTTCATTAATTTTATCATCAAATTAATTCAGGTTAATTTTATTCCACGCAGTATCAAATACATTTGATGAACATTGCATAACACAAAGTAATCGATTTTCAAAGTAAACGAATGTGATTATTTGAACTGCAAAACAATACGTAAATTTGCCGTTGCCATTCTAAAAAAGTATCAATAAGTTTTTGCTGGTGGGGAGGACCCCTCCCCACCCGCAAAAAACAAACAAACAAAAACTGGCGAATCTGCACTGATTAATCTTGATAATTCCTATGTTTTATCGTAGCTATTGTTTAAAAGAATATGATATTCACTATAACTATCTTTGTGATTTGGATGTCTAGAATACTGTTATCTACATAGTTTGTCCGACTTTGGAAAACGTGTCCAAGCTTAACAAAATTGAGACACCAAGAAATATTCTAGAACCCCCAGATAGTAAGGTAATATATATGAAAATTATTTTTGGACAAATCGTTGAAAAATGAATTGAAATACCGATATGTCACTCTACCTTATGGTCTGCTTGTACATTTCTCAACATCTGGTGCCAGGGTTGCGCATTGCAATATTAGAGATAATCGCTACTGGCTACAATTTATATTATGCATATTGAGACCAATGATGATAGAATAAATATGTCTCAGTCCGACTCACTCATACACTAATTCCCTCAATTGCTTTCTTTCTGTTGAGATCAGGTTTCACCAATGTGATGTGCAAGAATTCATACAATCATACATACATTTGCATACTTATTCAAAGGTGTACTAATTTATTAATTACATAAAGAAACAAAATGTTCAGGAAGGAATTACAAAGGTGAATAAATAAGTCTGCAGCGTGACACGAAGTAACTAGGTGAATTTCATTCTGTTTCGAAACACACACACACACACACACACACACACACACACACACACACACACACACACAAATATATATATGGGATAAAAATTAGTGGAAAAGGGGATAAACCAACACTGATAATCGATTCGATAATATTTCATTCTTTATTGAAAAAGAACTTCATCGGAATGTTTTTCAATAAAGAACGAACTATTATCGTATCCGTTGTCAGTGTTGGTTTATCCCCTTTTTCACTTATTTTTATCATCTTGTCAGATTTACCAAAATCTACCATTTTTCCTCAAGCACCCCCCATATATATATATATATATATATATATATATATATATATATATATATATATAAAAGAGGTATATATAATACTCCTGCCTGAAATTGTGGAATCAATAGACTCAGAGTGTGTTCTATCTGATTTGTATATTTAGCAGTAAATAGATTCATCACAGATAAAATGCATAACGTTTTTTAATTAAATAGCTGAATATTGTGGCTTCCAAAATGATATCTTACGCAAACTACTTTAAATTATTTCATGGCTTAATTTTCCCAACCATGCACAAGAAGGTGTGGATTAATCTAATATTGATAAAAAAATCATGGAATTAGTTGACGAATGAATTAGAATTAATTCATAGTTGCTCTTCTTGAACTATTATATTTGCAAGAATTTTACCAGACATTGCTTTCATTAATTAAAAAAAATACCTTACACTATTGCTTTGACTAATATATTCTTGATTCCTTACGGATAATCACTTTCATCCAATCGTCCACACCACATGATTATTTCTCTTTAGACCATTTTATCCTCATTTTTTTCTTATGTCAGTGCACTTTCGCTTGCGTTTATGCTATGTAAATTCCATTTAATCCAAATGATTTCTTACGGTTCTGTTACAAACATTGTCTCCCGATTTGACTTATCAGTTTTTCATTTGTTTGGTTGAAGATTTACTATTTCCAAGACATATTGCTTCCAGTTTCTTTTTTGACGCTTCGTTGTCTTTTGAAGTCTACTAGTATATTTTGATTTTTTTTAACCCTATCAATATCTTTTACAATTACCCCAAATTTTACATACAGCAAATTGAAATGATAAAAAAGAAACTACGTCTTTCGTCACACTTCATTGTGGCTTGCTTTCTTGCATGAAATTTACACTTTTTTTTCTTTACTTCAATTAGCAGTTATTTTGTTGAAGTCATCGTTTTCTTACATTGGCTTTTTACACTTACTTTTACACTGAAATGTATTGTCTCCATTTGTTAGTGCCCTCGTTTTTCGTTTGTCACTATGGCTGTCCTCTATCGTCGGCTGCCATCTTTGTTGTCACTAAGGTCTCACACCGTGTCTTCTCTTGTAGCTGTAAACCTAAATATTTAAGTTGTTCTTTGTTCTCATAATAGCAATGTGGTCACCATTCTTATTGTATCGTCGAGGTGAATGATACATAAAGAAGAATGAGGGCTTAATATATTTATTCACTCCCAGTACCCGGTGCCAACGGATATATACAAAAAACACAGTACAATAAGTTACAAACAATTAACAAGAGAACTTTCAAGAAATAGAAGCGGTTCAAATACTGTATAGCCAAACGAAGTAAGATCAGTTATAATATTAGTCAACTTAATACTGAATTATTCATCAAAATATTGATCCACTGTTGAAATTTTTAATCGTAGGCTATTAAAGGCTATGAGTCAGTGAATCTGCTAGGGTGCTGAAGAGGTACTAGCTACTATACAACATCTTCCCTTTAAAATTTTACGGCCCTGGATGGCATATTTCTTTCTTATTGGGTCTATTTCCATAGTATCCGTTGGAATTCGTTTTTGCTTACTTGTTCGATTCAGCTGTACTGACTAAATCATAGATGCTTCGAACATATCGTAATTCAATGTCATCGGTTCCTCCTTGCGTTGATCTACGTCGGCCGTATATCTTTTTTTATTTGGTTTAAATGTCTCTTAATCATCCATTTTTGATGTTTTATCAAGAACTACATTTTTCGATTCTTTTATCAATGGATCCTACTTTCCATGTTACTTTTCCAAATTTATAATTCTTGAAATATATTTTTTCGCCGGGATTGTAGTGTTTAGCATTGATATGTTTTCTTTCAACCATTTTCTTTTCTATAGGTTTCAGTTTATCAAACACCAAACGAATTTTTCTTACAAATATAAGTTCGGCTGGGGGCATTCTTGAACTTGCATTTACGTTAGGTGTTATGTGATATATAGACAAAAAATGTTATAATTCCTCGTTCACGATTTCAATTCCACTTACCTTCTTAATTTCTCTCTTGAACACTTCAACAAATCTTTCCGCCACCCCGTTTGACTTCAGGTGGTTGGGCGGAGATGTTAAGTGTACAATACAATGGACTTTACTGAAAGTTTCAAATCTTTCAAAGAAAACTGTGTCACATTGTTGGACCTGATAGGTGTTGTACCTAATTTCGCGAATGGTTCGTGTAAAAATTATCGTGACTCTACTAATCGGCGTTTTTTTATTTAAAAACTTCCGGACACTTAGTGAAGCTGTCTATCACAATGAAATAATAAATCCCTTTTATTGGGCCGGTTTAGTCAATGTGTAACCTTGACAATGTCTTATCGGTCTTTGTCCAGGAACTGAATTTCACAGATGGTGCCTTAGCCGCCAACGCACAGTTTTTTCAAGTTTTTACAAAATTTTCAATTTCCTTGTCCTTGCGATACCAATAGGTGTAGCTTCTCATAAAAGCTTTCATTCTTGATATTCCTCGATGACCGGTATGAAAATCCTTCAAGATTTTATTTGTTAAAACTGTTGGTATTACAACCCGATCTCCATATAAAAATATACCGTTATATAGAGAAAAAATACTATTTCCTTAATTTTTAATCTGGTCTATTATCTTATTCTATTTCTCTGTAATGAATTTATCAAATTTTGCCTTGAACCTTATTTCATCCAAAGTGATTGGTAGTTCTTTTACTATATTATACATTATATTTTTGATAGCCATTTTGGAAGTTAGTGAAGCAATAACTGACTCCGATTTTTTTTAATTTACTAGACAAACCATCAGCGTGTGGTATTTTCTATACATGGTCAAAACTTTATTTTGAAAGAGTAAGTTAACAAGATGGTTCCTCATCTTTGTAGGCGATTTGCTGAATATGTAAGAATTCTTTTTTTAAAAATCCGAATATGGACAGTAGTGAGTGCTTGTCAGTTTGATGAATGAACACACTTCTATGTATGTATTTATAAAAATTTCTTAACTGCAAATACTAGGCCTCATCCTTGATTTTGTATTTGTGAATAATTAATTTTTGCCGAGAGCAAAGTCACCGAAACATGATGTACGGCCTTTAAGTGACCACCTTTTTCTTTGTGTAAGAGTACTGTTCCTAAACCCAGATTACTAGCATCACTTGCCACATAAATGTCCTTATTATGGTCGTAATACGTGAGAGTTAGGTCCGATATCAATGTTGTTTTTTAGATATCGAAAGCTTTTTGACAATCAACCGACCGATTCCACTTAACGTCTCTTTTAAGAAGTTTTTTTTAAAGGCACGGTTAATGTGTGCATATTTGGAATGTAATTGCTGAAATGCTTAGGTTACCCCAAAAGAAGATTGTAAAGGCGATACATTTGTAGGTGCAGGCGTGTTCTTTATTGTGTTCGCAAGACAAGGATTAGGCATACTACCTTTTTTTATGTATAATCTCTCCCAAATTCTTGAGTTTTGGTTAAAAAAAAATTCGCATTTTTCAATATTTAGCTTAAATCCAAACTCGTTAATCTTTTTAAAAAACTTCTTTTACGTGTCTTGAATGTTTTCTTGATTTACTTTTAATTATATGTCATCTAAATATGCTATTGCAAAGTCTAGCCCACAAAGTATGATGGTGTAGCCTTCATTCCAAAAGGTAATCTAAGAAATTTATAGAGCCCTTTGTGCGTATTGATCGTTAGTATTTCAGCACACTTTTCATTGACTAGTATTTGAAAATAGGCCTCCCATAAATCCAGCTTGGAAAATATCCAACCCCCATTTAGCTGGGCAAAAATTCTGTCTGCCATTGAGAGAGGATAATTAGTTTGTTACAAACTGTCATTTAGTCCTGTCAAATAATCTTTACAGATCCGTATTTTTTTTTTGTTTTTTACGTATACGGTCGGGCTTGCTCAGGAAATATACTCGTTTTTCTTTTTTTGATCACCTCACACCAATTTTTACAGCCGTTACAGTTCTTTGACAATATTCGCCAATGATGCAAAAGGGTAATTGCCTTTTTGGTCGAAATATTGGTTTTGTATCCTCTTTCAGTTCGAATTTTGCTTTTAGTTTAGAGCAAAATCAAAAACCCTCCGAAAAAATTTCAGGGAAATTTGATTTGAGTTCCCTTTTCAGTTATCGATGTTGGTTGACGATCCGTCATTATTTCAATACGTGTTTATTGGTACTTTGAAAAAGTCGAACGCCTCCATTCCGTACGTACCGAAAAGGTTTTGGGATCGATACATGGCAAATCCGTTTAATTTTTTCTCTTTTCCTGAGAAAATAAAAAAGCAACAACATTTAGGTCAATTTTATCCAAGTATTTTAATTTGCCTCCAATAACCCCTCGAGCGATTTTTTCATAAGTAATTAATGTTAATTCCTTTTCAGGTTGCAGCGTTTATGATTGTTAAGTCCAAACTTGTGTCGAATTGAAATTTGAATTTTTATTATTTCGTCGAACATTTATATATATTTTTACTTATTGTCTTGATTGATTTTTGTTCAATAGTCCAATGAACAAAATTTTTATTTTTCGTTTTACTTTTGGGATTTTTTCAACAATGGGAAAATGTATGTCCTTTATTCCTACAATTTTTACACTTTAAATTTAAAAGGACAATTTTTAAATAAATGTAATTTGCCACAAACAAAGCAGGGATTAATTTTAAAAGAAGTTACTTTCTTCCTACCCTCTGCCTTGTTCTGGTCTGCAATAGTATTGGAAATGTCTCCTTCCTCAGTTTTCGTCGTGTCTGCCCTTAAATTAAAAATATGTTGACGTTCATCCGTTAGATTTTGAAGTGTTATCTTTCGGTCTTGTTCTAATTTCGTTAGCAACTCAATCTAATTTCTTTATATTTTCATGCGGTAAGACCCTAACGAAAATTGAGCATTTAAACATATCTGGTGTTATTTCGTTCAATCTAAAAATTTTCTTTTGACTATACTGGTAAAAGTCATGTAATCCTCATTTTATTTCTTTGTAAGATTCCAATACTGCCAGCGTTTATTGAAAAGTGAACACTGCTCCCCGAATTTCTGTACAATAAGTTACAAACATTTAACAAGAGAACTTACAAGAAATACAGGATGATCAAATGCTGTATAGCAAAATGAAGTAAAATCAGACAATATTAATCAGCTTAATATGTACCTATTAATCAACTTATTAATCACCTGCTGAAGTCTTTAATCGTAGGCTATTTAATGGTATGAGCCAGTCCATCAGCTACTGTGCTGAATGGGGTACTAGCTACTTTACAGCACTTATACGCAAATATTTATTGTGGAATACTACTTTCCCGGCGAGATCTTTATAGGGAGTTAAGATTCAGTTGGACCACTACCATCCTATTCAAATTTACTCTGCAATTTATTAATTCATTCCTAACAACTATACTTGTAGAGCCTCGTGGTCTGAGATCATCCAAGAGTCTCAAATAGATCTTCTGGTCATCATGTGTAAAATTAAATTGGCTCATACCGTTTCCAAGCTTCTAACTGTTTAGTTGGTTGGTTGGTTTGTTGAGTTTTATGGCATATCAACCCTTGTAGGTTATTTAACGCCAAATCCATTTCTAATTCAGCTAATTCAGATTAGTATAAGTACAGATTTTGTTTACACACAGTTACATATCAAAACAGTTCTATGTTAAACAATTTAGTTTAGTGTAAATACAGTTGCAATGTCAAAAAACAGTTCTATTTGTAATAATTCAGTTTAGCATGAGCACACAGTTTAAATATAAGTACAGTTTAATTATCAAAAACATTTCTATTTAAAGCTATTCAGTTTAATCAAACAATTCAGTTTAGCATAAGTATGCCGTTAGTTCTATTTAACCCACAGATGGGCCCCTATCAGATGCTACCACGCCGGGCCAGAGTGGAACTGGGAGCAATGGCAATGAAGGGTTACTCATTATTCCTCAAGGCCCCAGCATTACTGGGACCTCACCATCAAACTGTTTAGTGTCAGATCCAGGACACCGGTTGGTGGGGTCTTACCTCTCTGCAGAGGTGCAGTCAGTGTATTCTACAGCCCCAGCCGACTGGGCCACTAACAGTTTAGAATTTAATTCAAATTCTATATTACATGTAGTAGTAGATTGAACAAATCTGTCTGGAAGAACTGTTTTATAACGGTAGGCTTATTTGCATATTTGCTAATTTAAACAAGCATCTATTGTAGAAATGATATTTACAAGACAATCTTTTCCTTTGCATGGGTTGGATAAATGTACATTGAATTAAAATAATTCAATCTAGTTTGTGTAAGGAATATTTTATGAATCCAGAATGTTCAGCTACTCAAGAAAATATTTTCCGTATTCTATTTTTATTACAGCTTGATAAAAAACAAAACAAAGGAAAAAAATAAAACAAAACAAAACAAAACAAAACAAGCAACAACCTTGTAAAAAGATCATGGCCTAATTTTTTTTTCAGGGAGTACTTGCGTGTCTTGCCTAACTGAAGAGTTGTGATACAACGAAACAGTCCGTATAGGTTGAACATATGAGTGGGGAATCACCAGCTGCCACATATACATTAATAGAAAGCTCTTCTCTTGAATTGAGCACTCGGGTTTCCGTAAGCGTATATGTAAAAATATATACGTAGAAAATTCCTCTCCTTACGCAGCGATTAAGAGGAGCTCTGGGGTAAGGTATCCGGTTAAATTTACGTCATTGGGGTTTCGATCCCTGTTTGAAGTATCTCGTGTGTCTAGCCACACTGAAGAGTTGAGATACAATGAAACAGTCTGTCTATGGATGACTATATATATATATATATATATATATATATATGTGTGTGTGTGTGTGTGTGTGTGTGTGCAAATGAATGTGAATGAAGATAGAAAAACGAATATATTTAGAATAATTCATTTCGTACTTTATTTACGGAGAAGAATTTAACATTTGACAAAGTATTACAAACAATAATCTTATTCATGATTTTCAAAAATGTCAATTCATATGAAAAAATTCTCACGAAGTCATCCAATCAAAATTTTGTCTCATTTTTGCTATCAATTTAACCAAATCTTTCTAGGTCAATCAAACATTTTGATATGTATGTCATGTGACCAAAGTAGTTCAGCCTATGGTAGATACCTGCTGTGATAGTGCGCAGACAATTGTCCATTGCTTCTCTATGTGTGTGATTTCAAAGTCGCAAAGATTTACGGGCAACGTCGTCTAATTTGGAAATTTATGCTTTCCGCCTTACAAATGGACTTTAACGCAACCAAATCAGCTAAAAACATCTGTCGTGCGAACATTAAAAGGCACAGTTGATCAGTACAATAACCAGATGGTTAAAGAATTTTGTTTGGGTTGCAAGAACCTTGGCCAATAACTGACAAATTTGAAAAGTAACGCCCAGAGACTATGAGATATCTCAAAATCTAATCTGATTCGTTCCTCTCAAAACTTCTGTAAAAATTTTCTTTGACAATGACTTGAGCATTACGTTCTCGAAATATTCCAAAACACTGAGCTCAACTTTGTAAAATATACACAGAAGTTTCTGGAAATAATATAGCATCTATTCGTTACAATGTGCAATTGTGATTCGTTTTTTGCAATATAGCAGAACTAGATATTTTATTGGGATCATTTTGATATGTTTTTTTTATCGAATTAGTTTAATATAAATATATTTTAGATAATAACAGTGAGTTCGTAATTGAAAATATGTGGGAAGATTTTAAAATGAAGTTCTTTTAAAAATATTCAAAGTTCTGGACCATGAAAAGCCGCAAAGAGCTTTTAAAGATAAGTGTTCTTTAAGCCATTTTGGAAAACATCGTAATTTCTTTGATCCAGAAGGCAATCTCATTCTCTTTCTTTCTCACAAATACGCACGCTTGCGCACACACATTCTTTCATATCATCAACATCATCTTGTCGTGCCGCTAGCACGGATATCACTGACCCTCTCTCGCCACTTCTCCCTATCATTCATCGCCTCTGGCAGGTCCTCAGGGCTACATCCCGTATCCTCACATAGCTGCTGTATGTATGTTCGAGCTGGTCGTCCTGCTTTTGCTTGGCCATATGCGGGGATCCATAGGAGTACGTCACTTATGAGCTCGTCCCTGTTTCTCCAGCAGTGTCCTGCGTGTCTGGTTCGTCTAAGTTGGATAGTTTTCCTGATGGGAGGCTGGTGGCCGTATAGTTGGTGCCTTGTGGGGTGTTGCCGCCAGGACTTGTTCTTTCATATATATGTGTATATATATATATAACCTATTATTGACAGATATATATTTTTTTCTTAAAAATGTGAAGGTACTATTTACCAACCCCTCCGCTCGGGCAGGATATGACACAAGGTCAAATTTTAAGCGGAGTTTAACAGGTTTTGGATTCAGAGTTTTCCTTCTCCTAGACTAGTTGCCTAACCAAGGCTGAAGAACCTAGTCCGTCCTACTATTTACCCATAGCTGGAGGGAGAATAAGGGGGTTCATACCTTTCCCAAGGGTATTTGCCCGAAAGTGAACGTAATAGCGCGACTGGAGTACGAACTCGCATACTACGATTCCGCAGTTCATCGCTTTAACCATTACATCACGAGGACACCCCAGGCAATGTGAAGGTAATCCATCTCTCGCACTGTGTCTCTGTCTATTTGTCTCTGTCCTTGTCTCTTTCTGTATATAAACACACACACACACACACACACACACATATATATATATATATATATATATATATATGTACTAATGGAATATATACGGGTTAATGTCTATTTGTCTTTTCTGTCTGTCTGTCTATATATATATATATATAGGTAAACACACACAGTTCTATTCCTCTACGAATTCTGACGTTAATTTCTGATAGGTTTATGCTACACATTCAAAGACATGTTATAACGTGTATATGTGGAAATTCCCTGTAGGAAATATTACTGTTTGCTTTGTTTAGCTTTGTCCTAGCCTGCAATTGTGGATTCATTTTGGGAGCACTACTTGCTTATTAGGTTATGTAATGAACTGTTTGGAGTACAACGCTTTTGATTCTTCAACCCATTTGAAAAGTTCTCATTTAATAAGCTTATCTTGGTTTGGCCCAGCGTCAGAACTTTAGAACATCCATTGAGAATCAATATCAATAACAATGGTCTGTTAGCACTGCTCAGTAATTGGTACATGACTTTTGAGATGAAATCTTCAAATTGAGAATAACTGAATACAGTTATACATTATTTTTTTATCTTCTCGTTTTGGATCTAAACAACAAACTTAGAAGAACAGTAATGTAAATTGTCTTCAAGTGATACAGAAAATACTTTCTAAGAATATTTTCTAAGAAAGGCATTGAAATAAAAAAATATATTTAAAATAAAAACCTGAAAATATCTTCGTGTTTGGTTCTTCTATCTAATAACAAAAATCGTTTGCTTAAACTCTTTTTTTCTCGTTAAAACATTCTCCTATCTATTATCTATTTGTATAATTTACAATTGATTAGTCATTTTTGATTAGATGTTAAAGCCTTCACTATATTTAAAAAAGAGCTGTCGAAAGATAGTATAATCGCCAAAGAAAAAGTCACCAAAAATGGTTCTTTGGTTTAAATTTATTACTACTACTAAAAATTAATTTGAATGCACCTAAGGTTATATGACTAAAAGCGATCCAGTTTTTATTATGAGTTTGTTCATCATCCTTATCTACATCATCTGAAGTTGGTCGTACTATTATTACTACTACTAACTTCTTCTTCTTCTTCTTCTTCTTCTTCTTCTTCTTCTTCTTCTTCTTCTTCTTCTTCTTCTTCTTCTTCTAATAATAATAATAATAATGATGATGATAATAATAATCAACCCTTTGCCGACCAGAAGACCAGACCTGTTGTTAACAATAAAGATATAACTAGTAACGGATTGAAAATAAAAGAAAACGAAAAGATAGACAAATACGTGAATACCAGCAGTTGTAAGAAAACATAGAAGGTCATCAAAGGCCTTTAATTATAATACTGAGAGAACTGGAGATCAGAGGAAGAATTGCGACCATCTCGACAACTGCGCTTTTAAGATCAACAGGATAATCAAAAGGGTTCAGGAGGGAAATTTGCGCTCCATCAGAACCACGTAAAAACTACCCAGTCAAAACTGGTGTGAAAAACCCACAGAGAGGGGAAATAATAATAATAATAATAATAATAATAATAATAATAATAATAATAATAATAATATGGATCGAAGAACAAGAATGCTAATGACCATGCATAAGACATTACATCCCAGAGACGACGTTGCAGACTCTATGTATCAAGAAAGGACTTGCCAGAATTGACGACAACGTTGACGCATCGATACGAGGAGTCGAGGACAACATAGAAAATCACGAAGGAGGACTGATTACAGCCATCAGAAAAATACTGATAACACGATGGACAACAGAATGACAATAACTAGGAAACAAAAATGGGAAGGAAAACAACTCTATGGGCATTTTAAAAGACTAATAAACAACATCTAACACGAAAAACCTAGACCTGGCTAAGAAACAGAAACCTTTAGAGAGAAACAGAATCTCCCAAGTAGCAGCACAAAACAACGCCATAAGAACCAATCATATCAAAGCGAAAATAGATAAGACGCAGCAAAATAGCAAATGTAGTTTATTTGGTGATAGAAACGAAAGCGTCAATCACATAATAAACAAATGCAGCAAATTAGCACAGAAGGAGGATAAGACTAGTCACAACTGGGTGGGCTAGGTGATCCACTGGGAGATGTGCAAGAAAATGAAATTTGACCTTGAAAACAAATGGTATATGCACAACACAGCATCTGATCTAGAAAATGACACACATAAACTCCTATGGGATTTCGACATACAGACAGATCACGTAATCTCGGCCAGAAGACAATACCTCATAATAATAAAAAAATAGAATTTGCAAAATTGTTGATGTTGCTGTCCCGGATGACCACAGAATAAAACTGAAAGAATGTGAAAAGAAGGATAAGGACCACGACCTTGCTAGGGAATTGAAAAAACTATGGAACATGAAGGTGACAATTATACCAATTGTGATTGGTGCTTTTGGTACATTCACCAAAGGATTATCAAAGGTACTGGAGGGCATGGAGGTTGAAGGATGAGTGGAGACTATACAAATTACAACGTTACTGAGAACGTTCAGAATACAGAGAAGAGTCCTGGAGACTTGAGGAGAATTGCTGTCACTCAAACTCCAGTGAAAGACCATCAGCTAAAACTGATGTGAAAAACTATCAAGGAGTAGATATTAATAATAACAATAATATTTACTCAAAAGACTCAACAAAAAAAAATACATAGAATACATATAATCACTATTTTCCTTTACCCTAGATACTGTGTAAAAAAACAGTGAAGCATTGTAAAAAATCAAAAGTAAAGCTGAAATGTTTTCTGTGAAAATTTTGAGAGGAAAGCTAAATCCAAGCTTTGTATTTTCTCTATTTTCTTTATCCGTAATATGGAAGAAATTTCATGTTTGTGTTATAAAATAATTTTTTTAGTTTTACTTCGTCTCTGAATATAAAAGGGATAGTCGTAGTTAATGAAGTAGAATTCGAGAATGATATAAAGTTTTAAAAAAGACGTGGAAAATGCTTAAGAGGCAACAGTAAATATGGAAAGATAGAACCATGTTTGTTTTTAGCTGAGTAACTTTGCAAAAGAGGAGAAAAAAACCCAGAGAAATTTCTCCCTTCAGAAAACAGATAAAATAGGAATTGGGTCAAAAGGTTAAAAAACTGCTGTATTATCTGTGAAAACTTCAAGAGAAAAGGTAAATCCAAACTCTGTATTTTCTCTGTTTTCTCTATCCGTAATATCAAAGAAATTTCTTGTTTGTGTCATAAAACAAATTATATTTTTTACTTTGTCTCTGAGTATAAAGTGGCAGCCACAGTAAATATTGTAGAATACGAGAATAATAAAAAGTTGTTAAAAAGTGTGAGAAAAGGTTTATGGGACAACAGGTTAGCACCTTCCACCCCCTCGTAGCTGACACAACACCATGCGTCGTCACTATCTTTCAGATGGCCGTCTCCGGTCGAAAGCTGGGTTGACAGAAATTTCCTCCACGGAACGCCTGTCCTGGTTGAAGTCAACTTTCGATCTGACCTCAACCTGCTTTGTTGGTTTGTCTGATCTCAAATAGAAATTTGATCAAGGCAAGTGCTCGGGCTAGGCGATTTGTATCACCCATATCGGCTTGGCGATTCCAATTATCCCAGCATTCATTGCTCGCGTCCTATCAACGCCTTCCATTGTTCCTTGAAACGACACATTATGTTTTCTTTCCATCCTAACCATAAAAATTCGTGACACGTTCCTATCTTGACGTCACTATTGTCTCAAATATTTTTTATCGTTGACATTGTTCTGACATGACATACGATATGTTCCTTTTTTAGAATGGCAATCCACTTATTTATGACAAATTCTTATCTTCGAATTTTTCATTATTTTCAAAACTTTTTATATAACTCGCTCCACTAATCGGGACATCTATTCCAGTCCCCTAACAAAACCTTTTTCTGATACTGGTTCAACACCTGGAATGAATAACTCTACACCCATTGTGCTAAATTTCAGTTATCTCTCATACCAAAAATTTGAGGCTTGCCTTTTTTCACCTGAACGATGTCCTGTCAAAACAATCAAAGTACACATTTTTATCTTGTCGGTTAACTTTCTCCAGACCCTTGACAAATCCAAATCTTGCTGATTAACCCTATATAGCTTATTATGCCACAACTGTAAATATAGAAAGATGAAATACTCTGGCGAGTCAAGTAGCTAAACTTTTAATCGAAGCCATTTATCAGTAGCAGGAACACACATATATCCTTAAAGAGCAGAGCTAAAGTCACAATATAAGAACATCTCTAAAAAACTTAGAGTTTCAATTAAAAAATAATAGTTTGACAAATAAAATAAGAAGACTAAAAAAATGTTCACTCGGACTTCAGCTTAAGAAATCGATATCGATAAAACAAATTTGTTACCCGCTTATCTTTAAGAGTACTTGGTCACATCTATAATAGGTGCGTAGAATATAAACAACCCCTTGATATGGGATAGCCACAATATACTATCCATGAAAAATGCAAAACCAAAGAACAATTCAACGTGGAAACCAGACAACAGATTTGGGTTTAATGATCGGCAGGTGTCCCCTTGATATCTAATATAGGTGATCTGATCAGCATCCTGCGAATGTTGGCAGTTCATTTTAAGGTACAAAAACAACAAAGTCAGCAGTCACTTAAATATGAAACACCAACGTAAAAAATGGGGGAGGGAAGAAACAAATTTGTACTTTACTGCTACTTCAGATCATCCCCACAGTAAGAGAATATACGAAAAGCAATATGATTTAAACAACAGATACAACTTGAGAAAATAAATCAGAAGGTAATGATGAAAGAAGGAAGACTGAAACAATATCAACACTGGATCAAACAAACAAGACAATGTAGGTACTGTCAGTCTGTGTCAAAGTGGGCCAGGGAGTAATGGCAGGAAAGGAGTACTTTACCTTACACAAAGTTCCAGGACAGGAACCTCTCCATCAGATACAGTTTAGCGTCCAATACAGGATACTCGTTGGGAGTGGGAGCTATTTCCACATCTTTCTTTCTCTCTTTCTTTGTTTTTTTTAATGGCGCATCAACTCTCTTTGGGTTATTTAATGCCAAATCCATTCTCCTAGAAGAACAGTAGTGGTACTATCTAATCCATAGCTGGGAGGATAAGGGGGCTCATACCTTTCCCAAGGGTATTTGCCCGAAAGTGAACGTAATAGCGCGACTGGAGTACGAACTCGCGTACTACGATTCCGCAGTCCAACGCTTTAACCATTACACCACGAGGACACCCCCGCTTTCTACATCTATAAAGATGCAGCCGGTGTATTCTTCAGCAGCAGCTGACTGGGATCATTTAAAAAAATTAGGGTCGATTTTGTTAAACATTTTTGTTATACATAGTTGAAAAAACGGCCAGTGTTTTCATACAATCAGATAAGAATTAAAAGATAATAATGCATGTGGCTATAATGTTTTGCGTAAAAGGATGTTAAAAGTTGCATATCAATCAAAATAATATAGCATAATGATTATAGGAGGAAACAGAGTTGTCGACCCGAGTTCTAGTCTCGTATGAGGCTGTTTGTGTTTCCCTTTGCGCCAAAGCCCGAGCAAAAATCATGAATCCATCTGCTTTATTCTCAGTTTATGAGTAAACAGTCTGGAAGGGTTGCATAAATACGTACGTATTAGAGAAATCTGGCACATAATTGCGAAATGAAAAAGAAAAAAATATTTTCAAAATCTGAATAAAGAACAAAAAAACAAACCGAAAAATAACTTCAAAAAGTAATATCGAAATCAAATATATTTATCTTAAAGACGTAAGGCGAGTCTCCGAGGTATTGTTGCAAACGTGTTGGTCTGCGCGATCGTTGTAAGCGGGTCCGAACTCCAGTAGCACTATTGCGTTTACTTTTCCCCTAAAAAAACCTTTGGGAAGGCATGAACTCTTGTATCTCTAGAGATATGGGTTAAATAATATTATTACTGTTCTACAAGGAGAGCGTTTGCATTAAATAACTCACGAAGGTGATATAACTTTAAATAGATGAACTGACATTGAAAGTCACCAAAGTAGTCAAATTTAATGAAACCAGTTAATTATCGCAATCTGAATAAATGCTGCTATCATTTTAATGCTAATCAGCAGAATATTTTGAATTTAAGGAGTTATTTCATTGCTACAGATATCGATGAGCTGTACTGTTAGAAAACTGAAGATCGAAAAGCAATGCTCTTTGTCGGTAACCTAATATTGAGAATTACAGTCGCATGTCTTGCGGGAAATAAATCCCTATTATTAGGCTGAATCCATTGAAGTGCTTGCCCAGCACGACGTCTTTTCATTCAGTTATATTCGATGTGGTTACTATTGGTTTCGGGTGAGAATTCTTCCTTTGAAAATCAGGCTATTGTTGAGGGTTGTGTGACGATGGCAAAACTGTCTTTCTTTCAATATTTGCAATGCGATCTTTGGAGGTTTCCTGTGAGGTACACTGTCCAGGAAGTTTTTTGTCTGTTGCATCGGGGTACGCGCCATTAAAGACGCTTGAGGACAGTTGTCTGTGAAACGTGCATTTGATGGCCAACGCTATTTAAAACCCAAATGTTGAAAACTCAGTTATTGTCAAGGAGTGTGTGCATGTCTCTTGATAAATGATACACATTCTTACAAAGTGGAAGCTCACATGCCATACACTTCTTCTCAAAATTGAATGAGATTTTTTTTCTACTGGCTTCAATGATTATGTTTTGTTTATTTTTGCCAAAAAAAAAATGATAGCATTTTATAAATAACATCAGAAAAAAGGATTATTTTAAGTAAATAAATGCATAAATGTACAAGTAGCTTCTCACAGATGAACATCAAATGCGTGTATTAGTAATCTTTTTTACAAGATACATAATAAATATTGCCCGGTTGGCTGGGGCTGTAGAATACACCGACTGCACCTCTGCAAAGGGTTAAGACCCCCCCCCCACAATGAGTGTCCTAGATATGACACTAAACAGTCTGATGGTGAGGTTCCAGTAATGCTGGAGCTCTGGGGAATGCGTAGTACTCCTTCATTGCCATCGCTCCCAGGTCCACTCTGGCCCGGTGTGGTAGTACCTGATAAGGCTCCTATCTATGGGTTAAATAGAATTAACGGCTTACTTATGCTATAATGAATTGTTTGACTAAACTGAATAGCTTGAAATAAAAATGTTTTTGACAATTAAACCGTACTTACCGTAATTGACATTGAAACTGTACTTTCACTAAACTGAATTGTTTAATATAGAACTGTTTTGACATTTAACTGAGAGTAAACAAAATCTGTACGTATACTAAACTGAATTAGCTGAATTAGAACTACTTGACTTAACTGAATAGCTCGAAATAGAAATCTTTTTCACAATTAAACTGTACTTAAATTTAAACTACGTACTTATGCTAAACTGAATTGTTTGAAATAGAACTATTTTCATGAAAATTGATTTGGCGTTAAATAACCTACAAAGGTTGATGTGCTATAAAACCCAAACAAACAAACAAACATAATAAACAAAGCTGAGGAAAGCATATTTGGGCACCAATTAAAAAAAAATATTACATTGAATAACATTGTTTATTCAGGTTCTATATGATATTGAAAATCATGATTACATTTTAATAGTTTGTTTAATTCTGCAAGTGATAAAATAGGTATCCTCCAAAGGAATCTGAACCGAAATACTAAACTTGGATAGGAAATGAGGCAAGAAGGACAAAAAAAAATGTGACAACAAGCGAAAGTACGAAGGAAGGTGCAACATACAGGAACCTAACGAAAAGAAAAGACTAAAAAAAGACAATCACAGACAAGTCTCGCAATACAAATAAAAGAAATGAATCAAAAGATATTGGTGAAAGAAAGGAAGCTAAAAAGGTACCAGTACAGTGTCAAACAATACAAACAAAACATGACATTTCAAACTAGCGAAAGAAAATTCTACGGACGGGTAGTAGAGAGAACAAAAAGACATATCAACCGGATGGAAAAGAAACAAAACAATTTGGAGGTAAAATATGGAAACGCAAAAGCAAAATGGAAATCCTGAATGGATTAATAATATGAAAAAAGAAGAAGGAACGGAAGACGAAACTAAGGTAGCAAACAACTGGATTTACTGAGAGCCATATTCAAGGAAATACCAAATTGGAAAACGCCAGCCATACATGGATTCTGGTTTAAAAAATTCACGTCCACTCACGAACGACTGGCTCTGCCACTGAGTAGGTGCCGACAAAAAACAAGCATACTCCACAGGATGATGAAAGGGAAATTTATGCTAATCTAAAAATCCACCCAAAGGAGCCATCCCCAGCAACTATAGACCGATAACTCGTTTACAGATGACGTGGAAAAGATAAGAGAATAAATCTATTATATGCTTTTAAGCCGCAATCTATTATCGGAAGAACAAATAGGATACAGCAAGGGACAAGAAGAACAACATCTACTATATACAGACCAGGACATCCTCAAAGAAACCTCACCGCAGCGGAAAATGTAGTTATGGCATGGAGTGACAACGAGAAGACCTACGATATGGCCACGCAATTGTGGTTAATAGAGTGTTTGAAAATGTACAAAATCAAAGAAAATCAAAAACTTCATCACGAACGGTATGGAAAATTTGAAGGGTGAGATCTGACTGAGGTAAATATCCTAAGACGCATGTTCTTGCGAGATTGACTCTCGTCACAGCTATTCCTTAAAGCAACGATAGCAATAAACCACACACTTAAAAAAATTACTGGGGTTAGAAATTTACAAAATCACGGCAAAAGATAAACACCTAATGTGTATGGATGGTATGATAGTATTTGTAAAAGATAAAAAAGAACCGGAGACTGATAAAAATTAATACTATTTAGCCTGGAGACAGGAATGAAATTTGATATTGAATGATGCCTATAGTTATTATGGAAAAGATAAGAAACAGAAGGAATAGAACTATTTTATTAAGAAAATGTTAGGATTCTCGGAGAGAAAAAAGATTACTAGTATTTGGGAAGGAATCATTACGAGGACTCTACAACTACATTAAAAATTGATAAATTAATTAAAAGATTGATTACAGCGGTCAATAGCAAAAGTGACAACGTAAGTACATATTGAAAGAAACAACAAAAAACATTAAAAAGCAGACTTGGTAAGAAAACAACTGTAAGGATACTTCCTGCAACAAAATGGCGAAATTGCGTACGACAGATATTTGGCTACGGATGGGAAATCTCAGGAAAAGAAACTGAATCACTTCCAACAGCAGCACAAAATAACCTTATAAGGACACTTGAGTTGGAGTGAAAATCGAGAATACACAACAGAATAGCAAGCTGAAGTACAAAAAATAAGCACATCTGCGTAGGTAAGATGATTCACTGGGATTCGTGAAAGAGATTGAAATTTGACCATACTGTCAAATGCTATATATCCAAACCAGAATCCGTCTAAGAAAATGAGACCTGAAATTCTCTAGATGTTTAGATAAAAACAGATCAATTAATCGTGACCAGAAGACCAGAATTATTGGCAATTTAAAAAAAAAGAAAAGAGGACTTGTTGTCTTGTAAATTTTGCAGTTCCATCATATCATAGATATAAAATAAAAGAAAGTAAAAAGATAGATAAATACTCGGATAATGCTGGAAAGCTGGAAAATGCCGTGAACCATGAGTGGGATAGTAATACCAATTAGTGCATTTGAAATGGTCTTTAAAGGTCCCAAAAAGACACTGAAAGAATTACGTTGGTTTGGTTTGATTTCTTTGTTAAATCGCATATCAACTTTTGTGGGTTATTTTTATGCCAAAGCTACACTTAAAGAAGAACGGCAGTGTTGCTATTTTACCCATAGCTGGGAGGATATAGGGTTACATACCTTTCCCAAGGGTATTTGTCTGAAAGTGAACGTAATAGCGCGACTGGGGTTAGAACTCGCTTACTACGATTCTGCAGTCCATCGCTTTAACTATTAGATCACGAGGACACCCGCGAAAGGCTTAGAAGTCGGAGAAATAATCTAGACCTTGGAAGATGAGTACTTGAGACCACTGGGGTTTTGCTACCATTAAGTGAAAAAGGCACCATTAAAACTGGTGTGAAAAATTTGCGTGAAGTAAAAAAATAATTTCAAGATTAAAAAATCCTGATTACTTTCACAACAATTTTTTAATCCCATATTTTTTCTATTTCTGAATATCATTTTACTAGATTAATCTGATTCGTTATATATATATATATATATATATATATATATATTACTTTAAAAATCTGAAAGGTTAATCCTACGGTTCAGACTAAGTGACTGAACGACAATACTGTCATTTTAAGTGTATTTTATGTTGTGCAATCTTCTATTAAAGATACGAAAATATAGGCGCCACTAGCCGAGTCTCAATTTCCTTTCTTTTTCCATTCTTCTACCAAGTAATCAACTCGACAGTCTATCGATCGACATTTTTATCTTAACATTTCTTTTATTTTCATATATATATATATATATATATATATATATATATATATATATAACTGATTATTACTCATAGTCGATTTCTTTCTTTCTTTCTTTCTTTCTTTCTTTCTTTCAAGACTGAAAAATCTCTCGTCAACACCATCCAGTATTTTTATATCAATTAGATCCTCATTCTTTTGTTCCATTTCTTGTAAGATTTACTACAGTGGTCGCGAGTGTGTCATCTTGACTTGTTTTCGATATTGTTATTCAAAGTTACTCAAGTCTAATAAGATTTTCGGAAAGTTAGCGCTTCTTACTTATTTCATTGTAAGCAGCCAAATATCTATCTATCTATCTATCTATCTAATTTAGAGTCGAAGTAATGATAATATTTCATATGTTGGAGAATCTGAAAGATTTAAGGCAAATGTTGAAAATATTCAAGAAGTATCATATTCAAGTCAGTACAGAAATTACATGTAAGCGCGTGCGTGCGTGCGTGCGCGCGTGCGCGTGCGTGCGCGCGCACACACACACACACACACACACACACACACACACACACACACACACACACACACACACACACACACAAAATGTAAAATATATATCTGTACAAATATATAACAAATATACAATATAAGTTAATATCATTAATCTATCAACGGAGTTCATTCAAAAAGTTCTAACCGTTACCCAGAAAGAAAGAGTTACAGCTGAATTTATTTGTTGTAGCAAAACAGTAGCAGATATAAAATTAGGAAAAAAATTCAGATATTTATCTTAATGTCAGTGCATAGGAAGTCAATACAAAGGTGAGAGACATACATATGAATATGTGTGTCTATGTGCGTGGGAGTAATCTATTTACATATGCAAAAGTAGATGTGCTTTTATATTAGTAGATGTGTACGTTATGTAACAGTGTGTGGATGAGAGAGAGAGAGAGGTAGCAAGAGAGAGAGAGAGACAGAGAGACAGAGAGAGTGGTAGCAAGAGAGAGAGAGAGGTAGGAAGAGAGAGAGAGAGAGAGGTAGCAAGAGAGAGAGAGAGAGAGAGAGAAATAGAAAGAAAGAGAGAAATAGGTAGCAAGAGAGAGATAGAGAGAGAGGGAGAGGGAGAGAGAGAGAGTTTATAGGAATGTTCTATAATTTAATGCAATCTGTTTCATTTTTGGAACCTGTCTCAGAACTTCTATACCACATCAAGTTTTGAATATTAAATAGAGAAAAACAAAAACAAAAACAAAACAAAACAAAACAAACAAAAACAATCCAGTCAACCATTTCTCGGTTTACTGATTAAAGCAATTTATCATCGCGACATTTGTATTGATAACGTTAAGACATTTTTGAATCACTTCCTGAAAAGTTTTTAATATTTTATTCAATCAGACAATTTTAAATGTTTACGATTCACTTCAGGCCAAAGTTTCTTTCTTATAGAAAAAAAAATGTATTTGTCAGAAATTTTATTTGTCTATGCAATTACTTATTTTGTAACATTTATTTAAAACTTTTTTGTTTAATGGCATATAAAACATCGCTGGTTACTTAATACTAAAACCATTTTTTAGATGAGCATTGATACTATTTAACACTTGCTGGGGGTTCAATTTTTTCAAAATGAAAATGATAAGTTGAAAACAAAAACCTTATCAGTTTCGTAATATTGAATGGGAATAATTACAGAATTTTTTTTATAAGATTTAAAATTGAAAACAGCAAAAATTGCTTCAATAGTACAATTTGTGTGTGTGTGTGGGGGTCCCCTTGGCGTAGTTTCTATCATACAGAATTGCAACATGTTAGTCATCGAGTTCGAACTTCAGTCGCACAATTACGTTCACTTTCGGAAAAGTGCTCATGGGAAACCTAGGAAAATCTATGTCCTCACCCCAGCAATGGGTTAAATAGTGACTCAGCTGTACTTCTACAATAAAGGCTTAGGCATCAGTTTGGAGGCAGTTTTAACATTCAGCTGGGGGATAAAACTTTTAACAGCAGTTATGAAGTTCAGGATCCAATCACATATTTGATTCATAGTACAAACGCTCGAAGGACTTTCTTCTCCATGAATTCGCTAACAAAGTCTTTGAGTGGGAAAACACGTTGTCTTGTCAAAAATTTGTCGCAATCAAACATGAAATTTTCCGAAATTTAACCCCAAAAGCTTATATGGTATCAACAAAAGAAATCAAACATGGTATTTAACTACTCTGGTATCGGATAGCACAAATATAAACAAACAAGAACTAATACGTATGTGTTATATATATATATATATATATATATATATATATAAGAAAAAATATATATAAGAAGAACAAAAATCGCTCACATTAGGGTTATAAATCTGTTTCCATCCTGTTATGGGTATTGATAAATATCAATAACACCAAAAGAAAACAGGACTTCTTCAGATTCAATGGATAAATTAAATGACATACGGAATCGACACAGGAGGGAATGGTGGGAGTTGGTAGACGAGACCTGAAGAGTTACCTCCCCGTTTATCTGGACTGATTAATACATACATATATATATATATATATATATATATATATATATATATATATATATATATATATGTGTGTGTGTGTGTGTGTGTGTGTGTGTGTGTGTGTAACTGGTAGCTCGAAAAGTACAACTGGAACTTTGTCATATAATATTGTCTAATGATTGGCAGCTAAATTGGTTCTTCGCTTCGACTAAACTTGTCTGGTAATGATGGTGCCAAGACATATTAGGATAACAACCTGCTAACGAATTTACTTTGCTCTCCCTATTTTTTGTAAATGTGATAATCATATTACTATGACTGCTGGATAATACAAATAGCATGCAAGAGAAAGAAAAGACAAAGTGGTAGGAAAAGTTTAACCTTAGGCGAAAACGTGGGGTTTGTTTTTCTTAACTCGACGATCAAGGACATCATCATTGACTAAATTCTCTGTCTCAGTGTTTTGACATTCAACTGACAGATGGAAATTTTAACTGAAGTTCTGAATTTCATGGTTCAGTGACAGATTTGATTTATGGTAGAAAAACTTGTAGGACACGTTTCTCAATGATTTTGCTTAGAAAGACTATAAGCAAGAACAACTACTCCAAATTCGTCTCAAAAATGTCCAAAAACAGGAGATTGCTCTTGTGGTAAGTGACATTATTCGCATTTCTGCAAAATCAAAATATGGCAAAGTCAAATATGAAAGTTTCTGAAATTACATCCTTCCAGAATAAGACAAGAAATTAGAATTTACACCGACATTAAGCAACTTAATGAAATATGTGGGGAAGATCTCTCTCGTTTCAATGTTTGATACGACTGTATCAACTAAAATAAACACGAGGCATCACTTTCGCAGTTTTCCTCAACGGTGAATGAGAAAAATTCATTTTGCAATCATTACGGAAGGTGAGTTTATATGACTTATTTTCATCGCTGGAATTTAATCACTTCATGAAGTCAATATTCGAACTCGACTATTTTCTAAACTTGAGCAATTGAACTTTATCTCAGTCTAAAACACGATGGTCTGATGGTACAATAAGTAATGATATCCTTTACAACTACCCGCATACAGGCAAAAGAAACTCTATCAAATCCATCTCAAAAATGACCAACAATAGCATATTACTCTCTTGGTAAGTAGCTTTATTCACATTTCGCCAAAATCAAAAAGCCCTGTATCAAAAACGTAAACGACACAGGCTTTTGCTAAGTTCAAAACTTTCAACATGCAAAATGATATTTTCCCTTCGGTTTCGGTTTTTTTTAACAATTATGCAAAAAAAACCTTACTGTACACACACACTAATTCTTTATTCGCAGTTTTGAAAGTTGATTTTGAGTTTCGCAACAAATATATAACGGTTTTGGTAAACAATATTCTAGTTCATTTTTAGCTTGTCATTGCTTCGTATATAACTTTGATATTACCTTCCACTTGGTCATTAATCGGTAAACCCGAAAACTAACCATTAGTTCGAAGTGCCTCGAGTTATATTTTTTTCATCTAGAAGTCAAGCTGATCTGTAATGAGTCTTTCAACAACAAACAATTTGTAGGAATAAGTTATATTAATGTTTGTTTAGATTTTGATTTACTTGTATTTGACTAGTGTTGTATTGTCATCTGCTGATTCATGCAGAAATATACATATATATGCTGGATACATACCGACGCAATGAATTAATCAGACGCAAGCATGATAATGATAAAGACGCAGGAACAAACGACGCAAGAATGAAGACGCAGGAAGACTTCTTTAACAAAATATTTACCTCTCACATTATTGCAGGGGTTCGAAAGGGTTGTTCAAGTTTTGCGTGTGAGAGGGAGCTGGAGACCGAACCTAAACTGTAATATCTTGACCCCACTGTTATGACCGTCACGTTGTGTCTTTCTTGTTCTCTAGGGCTGCTCAACCGGAGTCCTAGGGGCTCACTCTGCTCGATGCTGGCTTTTTTTATTGCATCTTATCAGCATCTTCTCTGGACCCCAAACTCCATCGGGGTTTCCGAGGGCCCCCTCGGTCGGGTGTGGCTTTCCCTACCACACCTCGTCTCTAGCTGTCTGGAACTCTACTGGCAACTGCTCTGGCTCGTCGAACTCAACTGAATTATATAATCATTCGACGCCCACTCGATCTTTGAAATCGAATGTTTAATCGTCATCAAGCAGAAATAAATGTCATGCAGTTCAGAGGTCGCTCTCTTCCGGTGCGTCAGTCTATGAGAGTATCATGGGATATTTTACCTCGTCCCATTTCATCAGCCAATTTCCGCCCACGCGATTTCCTCTCATAACTGCCATTAGAATGTATCACTTCCTTCCGGTGCATTACCTTGAATGGCATTTTTGGCCGGGTCAAAAGGTCAAAACATAACACAAGATTGAATGACTGAATCATTTAATGTTATTTTCACAACTGTGTTTAACACATTACAGGTTACCTTTACTTTGGAAATTTTTGATAAATCACAAAGAAACTTAAAAACAAGTTTAGCAGAGATTTACAGGATGGTCTTAGATGCCGTACAAGTCTCATTTAAAGCTAATTGAAAATTAACAGCCGGTTTTTAGACCCAAACCCCAATGTGCATAAGTTACTTTTGCAACAGTAGACAAAGAAATCCACACTGGGGCTGTTCCGAATTTCCCTCTTCCATTTGAAGTAAAGTCGGCGCAAGCTATTTTCCGACAGACCATGGATGATATAGTAATAGGATTAACAGGTGCTAATGCTAACATTGACGGCATAATTGTCACGGGTTCAAATCCAGAAGAACTCTAATAATATTTTAACGGGGGACTTGACCGAATTCAGGAACATGGATTTCGTTTATGGGCTGACCAATATGAACTTTTCCGACCATCGATTAAACATGCTGGATTTATTTTTAAGAAAAGTAGTTGTTGAAAAGTTCCGGAAGACATTCCCGCTATCCAACACATGACAATACTAACAAATCTAAAAGGTCTGCGCGCTTTCCTCGATTCAGTAAGCCACCACAGGACATTTCTGCTTAAATTGCACCGGGTGCACGGTCCATTTGAATTGTCTTTGGATAAAAGATGTACCATGGAACTAGCCAAGTGAATGTCAATTCACTTTTGATTGAATTAAGTCATTGCCTGGTTCTAAATTATTGCTAAATAATTACAATCGTCGATAGATATTATTATCGTCTCTAATAGTCATTTCACAGAAATATATCCTGACGAAAGTAAAAAATGCCATTGCTCATGTAACCAGATACCTTAAACCTGCTAAGTAGAATTATGGCCGAATCAAAAAATTGCAGCAATGGGTTACAAAGTACCATTACTGTATTTCTACAAGGACGGATTTGGCATTAAATAACCTGCGAAAGTCGATATGCCATTAAACTAAGAAACCGAAATTGAAAAAGAAGCCTGAGTAATGTTTTCAATAAAAAATATATACAAAATGTGATATGTGAGAGTTTATGCATTTAACATTTAGTAAATATGTAATTGCCGTATAAACTGGGATGCAAAAGCTATTTTAATTTTCATTGTTATTTGAATCGCTGGACCAGAACACTTTTCGACAATGACTTCGCTGTCAAATGCTAGTTGACCGATAAATTCGGTCAAGTAGATGCATCGACAGGCCTCATTCAATATTATTGCCAGCAAGTAGATGATAATGTTCAACCGCATCTTCCGTAGAACTAGATATCAGTAGAGTGTATATGACTGGCCTGAGTGATATGATTGAATTACCTGAACTTGCTCCTCTTCGCCATATTTCGTTGGAGATATTTGTATTTCCTCAAATCCGAGGCTCAAAAAAAGAAAAAGCTCAAAAGTTGGTACAAAAACATGGCTGAGATTCCCTGTTCGAAGGAGGATTAAGCCACAGAAAGCCAACCAACATTAACACTGATATTAGTTACCTCAAAGATGAGTTTTTTGAAGGACCACCTCCTAAAAAATTAACTCTTTTTACATCTCGCTTCAGTGTGAAAGTAACCATCCCATTCACCATAAATTCTATATGACACAATCAGCAGACAAGAGAAAAAAAAAGACTTGCTGGAATAGTTCAGCAGTAGACCAAAATGTCGGAATTGTTTTCTTAACTCAACAGATGAGATAAAAGAAAAAAGACACTAAGCGAGAGAACAACGAGACACACATCAAGATGAAAGATAAGACCGATAATATACTGCATTAAATCCTCTTTCAGAGATAGCAGCTATCAGTACATAAGTGCCATTCAGAGTAAAAATATATTTGGGGTTAAGTATCATAGCACTTAACAATTCTAGTCTGGTTTATGTAGCAAGAACAAATTTCCTCCAATAATTTTCAGAAATATTAAACCATGTTATTATGATTCATGCAGTTTATGAAGTTAGCAGTCCTCTTGCTCATGCCTGTCACTGAATCACATATATTAATGCTTAAATGATAGCGTTGTGTATGTTTTAGCACGGACGAATTCAGCCATTTCCACTGATATTACGTTAATGTGTTTCATTTAACTTGTGCTCTGTTTTGGACAAAGACGAGACAAAGCCAATATTACCCGTTAACCCCTTGTAGTGCCGCGAGTGTCTCGTTGAAAATTCATGGAATCAAAGCATTAAGATGAGGTGAAGAGATGATGACGAGATGAAGATTTTCATATCAGGAAAGAAAAAGTTAGTCACGTAGCCACAGAAAAATCCAATTAATTTTATTGCTGATGTTACAGCTTCTCTCAAGACTGGTCTCAAAAGCAAGAAAACGGGAGTAGTATTTTCAAGTCATCCAAAAAAATCTATTCTTTGAGAAATCGCAGCCAATTTCCAATGGGGTTTCCTTTAGCCCCGAAATTTCAGGTCAAGATTTGTCGCTCACTCTGTTAGTAAATGCCGTTTAAGATGTCGAATAAGCTGTTAAAATAATAAATCTGAGAGATCTTTGATATTGTAGGCATTTGTTCGAAAGAATTGTCTACAATGGATACGATTTAAATTTTACTTTATAAAGATGGGTTGCAGCATTTT
Organism: Sepioteuthis lessoniana; assembly: GCA_963585895.1. Classification (NCBI taxonomy): domain Eukaryota; kingdom Metazoa; phylum Mollusca; class Cephalopoda; order Myopsida; family Loliginidae; genus Sepioteuthis; species Sepioteuthis lessoniana. Next base: position 46,807,748 of record OY757904.1, read on the forward strand.
TTGAAGGAGAAACTCCAGAGTCACGTGACGGTTGTAAAACCCCGTAAAAAGTATTTCTCCAACCGTCTCGCTACGCGGGATAATTACTCTTTAATGATCCGATGTAAAAGTAAAGTTGGCGACCCGAGGGATAGCTATTCAATTGCTACTATGTGTAGGGAAGGGCATTACTCCATTCCCTAGATTACTCAACTTTACACTTGATCCGTACCTTATAATGCTGTGTGTTTTAGCAAAGCGGGATCAAGTACCATTTTTTGAGTCTTTGATATGACTCAACGAAGGATTGAACCCTAGTCTCCCAGGCCATTGGCGAACACTTCAACTATTAAGCCAATGGTCGAAATTTCAACACGTAAACACCCCATTCTTAATTGTAGTATCCCTATTTACCAACTTGGGCAGGATATGACACCAGGTCAACTTTTAAGCAGAGTTTAACAGGTTTGAATTCAGAGTTTTCCTTCTCCTATACTAGTTGCCTCATCAAGGCTGAAGAACCTAGTCTTCCCTACGACTTACCCATAGCTGGAGGGAGAATAATTGGATTCATGCCTTTCCCAAGTGTATTAGTGCTATGTGAAATGCAATCCGTCTCGTCCAGGATTTGAACTCGTGTCGCCGTGTCCATTTCCTACGACGATAACCATTACACCACGAGCACCTCGTCGTCTTAGTTGTAGTATCAGTTTTTGTAAGAGTCAATGGGCTGAGAAGCTTTCCAGTCAAATTACAAAAGTACTAACATCAAACTTAATTTCAAAATCAATGTTCTGCAACATCGTAAAAACCAAGTCAGATCTCTAGTCACGCGGTTACATTTACTTTCCGACAAATCATCATCATCATCATCATGTCGTGCTGGTAGCACGGATGTCCCTGACCATCTCTCGCCACTTCTCCCTATCGTTCATCGCCTCTGGCAGGTCTTCTGGACAACATCCCGTATCCTCACATAGTTGCTGAATGTATGTTCGTGCTGGTCGTCCTGCTTTTGCTCGGGGTCCATAAGAGTACATCACTTACGAGTTCGTCCCTGCTTCTCCAGCAGTGTCCTGCATGTCTGGTTCGTCTAACTTGAATAGTTTTCGTGATAGGAGGCAGGTGGCCGTACAGTTGGTGTCTTGTGGGGTGTTGCCACCAGGATTTGTTCAATAGTGCTCGCAGCATTCTTGTGTAATTGCCGTCTAGTTTCTTCTCTAGCTTTTTTGTTAGAGTCCATGTAGTGCATCCATATAGCAGTATCGATTCGACCGCTGCCTGGAAGAAACTGCGTTTCATTTTATCGGTTAGGTCTGATTTCCATATAATCGATTGCCAATTGATAGCTGTCCATGCCTTCGTTAACCTCTTGTCGATGTCCTTTTCGGTTGATTTGACGCTGCTTCCTAGGTAAGTGAATTTGTCTACTAGTTTGAGAGGGGTTCTGTCAAGAGTGGAGATGTCACCCGTTTGATTATAGCGCATGTATTCCGTTTTGTGTGCATTGACATAGAGGCCTATGCCTACGGCTGCTCGTTCCAAACTATGCAGTAGTGTTTCGGCTTGGTTGGGTGTATTTGCCAGTATCGCTATGTCATCGGCGTAGTCGGCGTCGGTAATTGTTTTTGCGGGGTACCTTCTGCTTCTTTTCTTTGTCAGCTCGAAGCCGTTCTCTCTGATTTTATCAATCGATGTTCTAAGTACGTAGTCTAGACAATTGATAAAGAGGTATGGAACTAGCGTGTGCCCTTGTAGTACTCCTGCTACAATGTCGAAGTAATCTGTGTCTCCATCTGGTGATCGTACTTTTACTTTGGTGTTTCTATAGAGAATCGTTATTGCTGCCACGGTTTCTTTAGGTATGTCGTATGCTAGTAGAATTTGTCTCATCTTTCCTCTGTGAATGGAATCGAAGGCCTTGGTAAAGTCGACAAATATTAATGTCGCTTGTAGGTTCTTTGCCCGTACACCTTCAAGGATTCTACGGATGGTTAATATTTGTGAGGTCGTGGATCTATTTCTTCGGAAGCCATTTTGGTTTTTCCTAAGGATGTTGTCGATTAATACTCTGTGTAAAAGTATGAGCCCCAGCATCCTACTGCTCTAGGTTTAATAATATTACTTTCTTCAAGATTTGCTTAGGCATCAAAACCCCACGAAGGTTTAGATGCCTTTAAAGAAACCAAACCAAACCAAAATCAAAATAAAAAGATTATTTAATTGTATTTAAAAATTTCAGTCAGTATTGCCACTTAAGTTTTGGGAGTTCTTTAAGTAAGAGATACAAATAATCAGATAAGATTTCTGCTTAAGACTAACCGTCAAGATAAACTCAAACAGATTTAAATCGATAAATCTCTTCTACGACACTCATTTAGAAGAAAATATTTATCGAAAAAATCTGTGGAATTTTCACTGAGGATTATTAGTTTCATAAAATAATATCAAAATACAATCAGCAAATCTCGTTTCTGCTACATGTATTCATATTTCATTTTATCTAATTTTATGGGTATTTTATAACTTCTGTATACATTTTGAGTTGGCAACAAATGTTGTACAATGGAAAAATAAGTACGTACAATATATTTTTGACATTTGCTTGTAAATCGCGTGATTTATAAGTATCGGAAAACCAAGTATTTAATTTCAAGCAAGGGTGTTTTCTTTCTATTTTGTTTTCTTGCTAAAGGTTTCTCAAATATGATGATCTAAGCTTAAACCTTTGTACAGAGTGCAAATCTTTTCATTGAAGTGACAAACGTGTTCACCCTCTTTAAAGCGATAAAATAAGAAAACATTTTGACGAAATATAAACTTTTTCTGCATTCGTCGTTAATTCTGATATTTATCATTCTTTTGCAATAATAATAATAATAATAGTTTATTTTACGAAAATGTAAAAGACACTGGTACTAGCAGTAACATTATACAACCAAGATATAGGAGAGAAATTTGGCATTGAAAATGTTCAATGCTGATAAGGAAACGTTTGAAAAAAGAAACAACCGACAAAATAGTACTACAAAGTCAGGAAAGCATCAGAACACTTGGAGAGAAAGAAAATTACAAGAACTCGGAAATGTTGGAAGCGGATACTGTTAAATAGAATGAAAGATGTAATAAGAAAAGAGATTCTCAGAAGAATGATAAAACTTCTTGAAACGAAATTCAGCAGCAGAAATATAATCAAACGAAAAAACATCTAGTAAAATACGTAAAATACTCGGTACTATTCCTAAAATGGACAAGGGAGAAGCTCAGACAAACAGACTAAAGAACCAAGAAGCTGAATATGCAAAAATCTTTAACTAAGGACTTTCAATGAAAGAAGGAGGAAGAGGACTCTGCCGCATTGATGCATAAAACAAGCCTCAAGAAAAACACTAAAAATACACTAAAATATAAATGAAAGACTGGTTACAGCAACCTGTAATAATAGAAAATAAAAAACCCAGAAAAGAGAAATAGGAAGAAAAAGAGTTTTGTATACTTCAAATGACAACATGATGAGAATTTTAACGAGAAGCCCTGGACATAACCAAGAAAGAGAAATCTCGAAAGACAAATAACTTATTTTTAATAGCAAAAGAAAATAATGCCATTAAGACCAATTATATAAAAGCAAACATTGATAAGACTTCGATGAACAGCCAGTATAGGCTATGAAGAGAGAGAGTGCCCGTGGTGTAATGGTTATCGTCATAGGAAATGGACACGGCAACACGACTTCAAATCCTGGACGAGACTGATTGCATTTCACTTAGCACTAATACCCTTGGGAAAGGTATGAATCCAATTATTCTCCCTCCAGCTATGGGTAAATAGTAGGGCAGACTGGGCTGTTCGGCCTTGGTGAGGCAACTAGTATAGGAGAAGGAAAACCCTGAATTCAAACCTGTTAAACTCCGCTTAAAAATTGACCTGGTGTCATATCCTGCCCGAGCGGAGGGGTTGGGTAAATAGGATGATGAGAGAGAGTTGAAACATCAAATCACATTATAAGCAAATGCTGCAAAGTAGTAAAAAAAAAAAAAAGAGTACAAAACTAGACACTATTGTGTAGGAAAAGTAATCTACAGGGGATTTTGAAAGAGATTCAATTTTGACTAAGTTACTAAAACTTTTATGCAAAAATCAGAATAAGACACTTTTTTTTTTTAGATAGAAACGGACCATTTAATACAGAATACAAGACCTTTTGTTGATTAAAAAGAAAAACAGAACTTGCCATCGAGTGGACTTTGTCGTTCCAGTGGATAACAGTGAAAATAAACCGAAGGTAAATGAAAAATAAATATTTTGAATGTTGCGTTCTGGTTAGTGAACGCTTGTAACATTAAATAAAGGAGAAACCACGATATGAGAGGAAATAGAGATATATTCTCCGGAAAAAGTATATACAATAGAGAGGAGGTTCCCGTGGTGTAATGGTTATCGTCGTAGGAAATGGACACGGCGACACGAGTTCAAATCCTGGACCTGACTGATTCCATTTCACATAGCACTAATACCCTTGGGAAAGGTATGAATCCAATTATCCTCCCTCCAGCTATGGGTAAATAGTAGCGTAGACTAGGTTCTTCAGCCTTGATGAGGCAACTAGTCAAGGAGAAGGAAAACTCTGAATTCAAACCTGTAAACTCCGCTTAAAAGTTGACCTGGTGTCATATCCTGCCCAAGCGGAGGGGTTGGTAAATATAATATGCAATAGAGATATGCAATAGAGATATGCAATATGCAATAGAGAGACTATTAGTAGACAAGAACATAGGATTAGTGAATACAGAATAAGGATATAGTCCAACGATAGTATTGACTTCCGTTATTACAGTAGCAAGTAACGTGATCTAGTGCGATCTCCAGTCTCTAACGCTCTAATACTATTCCTATAAGAAGCCGCTCTTCACCTTCTGGTCTGCTCTGGTATTAGTAGCTACTGCTATAGATGGCTGATGGACTAGTTCATTGTGTGGAAATGGGTGGGTGATGCCCAACATTGAACTTGCCACAGAACGAAACAACCTGGAAAATCAGTGATGATTTCATTCGTAGTTGGTGCGCTTTGAATAATCGCCAATAACTTGATATAAGACTAGATGAAATAGAACAAAAGATAAACCAAGACCATCTAGACCACAACATTTTTACGACCGGATAGAATTCCAGAAGAATCCTTGTGACCTAGGGGAGGCTCACTGCTCATCAGACTTCAATGAAAGAACACCAACCAACGCAAGAGTGAAAAACTTGCATCACCTGATGTAATGCTAATCATTATCATGTCACGCTGATCGCAAGGAATTCAGTATCTTGCCTTCCATCCCTATCATCCATCGCAACTGGTAGGTCAACCAGACTATTTCCAGTATTCTCACAGAACTAATGTATATAAGTCCTTGTAGGTCACCTAACACCGGAACGACCGCTTGGAGGAGTTCATCACACAACATCACTTATGCGTTTGTTCTTTCTTCTCCAGCAGGACCCTGCATTACTGGTTTGTCTTACTGGGATGGGTTTTGTAATGAGAAGTTGGTGGCTGAATAGCTACTCTTTTGTAGGGTGTGGCTTCCAGGATTTATTCAAAATACCACGTAGAATTCTTGCGTAGTCCCAATGCTGCCTATCCATCATTTACTTCGTTAAATTTCAGGAGGTACATTCATACAGTAATACCGACACAGTCACCGTTTGCAAGAAATTCTACTTTACTTTATCTGAGAGATCATATTTTTATACGATAGATAACCTGTCAACAGCAGTAGACACCTTTGCTAGGTGTCATTATCATCATGTCGTGCCGCCTGCACGGATATCACGGACCCTCTCTCGCCACTTCTCCCTATTATTCATCGCTTCTGGCAGGTCTTCAGGGCTACATCCCGTATCCTCACATAGCTGCTGTAAGTATGTTCGAGCTGGTCGTCCTGCTTTTGCTTGGCCATATGCGGGGGTCCACAGGAGTACATCACTGATGATTTCGTCCTTGCTTCTCCAGCAGTGTCCTGTGTGTCTGGTTCGTCTAACTTGCATAGTTTTCATGATGGGAGGAAGGTGGCCGTATAGTTGGTGCCTTGTAGGGCGTTGCCACCAGGACTTGTTCAATATTGCTCGCAACATTTTTGTGTAATTGCTGTCTAGCTTCTTCTTCAGCCATTTAGTTAGCGTCCAAGTAGTGCATCCATATAGCAGTATCGATACGACTGCTGCCTGGAAGAAACTGCGTTTCATTTTATCGGCAAGGTCTGATTTCCATATGATCGAGAGCCTATCGATAGCAGTCCATGCGTTCTTTAGCCGTGTGTCGATGTCTTTTTCGGTTGATGAGACGCTGCTTCCTAGATAGGTGAATTTGTCTACTAGTTTCAGAGAGGTTCCGTCTAGTGTGGAAATGTCGCCTGTTTAGTTATAACATATATTCAGTTTTGTGTGCATTGTCATAGAGGCCAATGCCTGCGGCAGCTCGTTCCAAACTATGCAGTAGTGTTTCGGCTTAGTTTGGTGTATTCGCCAGTAACGCTATGTCATCGGTGTAGTCGGCGTCGGTAATTGTTTTTGCGTTGTACCTTCTGCTTCTTTTCTTTGTCAGATCGAAACCGAGAAAAAAAATTGCTTGGTGTATGTTGCTTTAATTTCAGTTGATGAGATATTTATGCCGAGATATGTGTTCTGGTCTATTAATTTCAGAGGCGTGCAATTAAAGTAGAGATGGCTCCGTCTTTAAAACACATAAGCTGTGTTTCATTTACGTTCACGTATTGGTCATTTCCTCCCGTTGCTTACTCCAGGATATGCAGTTCCAACTCTTCTTGGGCAGTTGTATTTGTTAGAAGCACTACATTATCGGCGTAGATGGTATCTCTTATAGTTTCTTCTAGATATCGACTGCTCCTTACATTTTTTGTGCTGTAAACCCTTTTTCTTTTCATTGATCTTTTGACGTTTGTATTACGAAATCTTGACCGATTATAAACATCCATGGCAGTAATGTATATCCTTGGAAGACTCCAGTGACAATGTCAAAAAAGTCAGAATCCCCATCAGGTGAGCCAACTCTTGCTTTCATGTTTTTCGTAGAGCACCGTTTTAGCGGTAACAGTTTCTTTAAGGAGAGCATATGCAGCAAAAATTTGTTCCATCTTTCCTCTGTTCACGGAATCAAATGCTTTTAAGTAATCTACGAACAAAAGTGTTGCCTAGAGATTTTTACATGTACTCTTCTGATGTTTCGATGGATAATCTTGTGGATCGATTTCTTCGAAAGCCGTTCTGATTTTTCCAGAGAATGTTCTTGATTTCGAGTAGGATAAAATTCAAGAAGCGGGTCATTATAAACCTTAGCAACTGTAGGAGAAATAATTAAATCGCTTTTGTTTCATATAATTTCGAGGTGGCTTTGTTTAAGAAGGGACGGGGGCAGCCATTTTGTCCATTTCTCTGCTGTATTTTGTTTGTACACGGGATTGCACAACAAAGTATACCGTCAATTTTTCTTCTCTTAGATACTTCAGGAGGTATTTTGACGAGGCATGCAAATTTTTTGTTTTACTTTTTTCAGTACTCTGTCAAATACTTCTTCAGTAAATTGTCTTAGTTTGATATTTATTTGTCTAAAACTATTTTTTCGGTAGGTTTTTCAATGATTTCAGGTGGAATTCCGTGTAGAATTCGTGAAGTCTTTTTCTTGGATGGTACTATTTACCAACCCCTCCGCTCGGGCAGGATATGACACAAGGTCAATTTTTAAACGGAGTTTAACAGGTTTGAATTCAGAGTTTTCCTTCTCCTAGACTAGTTGCCTTACCAAGGCTGAAGAACCTAGTCCGTCCTACTATTTACCCATAGCTGGAGGGAGAATAAGGGGGTTCATACCTTTCCCAAGGGTATTTGCCCGAAAGTGAACGTAATAGCGCGACTGGAGTACGAACTCGCGTATTACGATTCCGCAGTGCATCGCTTTAACCATTACACCACGAGGACACCCTTTTTCTTGGATGGTAGATTGTAATTTTGCTGTCGAGGTGCATTTCCTTCCGCTCACCTCATTTACTATCTGCTAAGCTAATTGCGATCGTCTATCTTCTACCTATTTTCTGATTTTATTGATTTGGCATTGAATGTATTTTTATTGTTCTTGTCAATGAGTAAGTTCTCTTAAGACTTTCTTAAATTTCTGTACGTTGGCATTTGTTGTGTTTTTTTTTTTATTAAGTAAGGATGACTTTAAAAAAAATCATCAAGTTTTTTCCTAAATTTCATTGATTATCATGGAACTCTAAATTTGACTCTTGGTTTGGTTGGCATGCACTCAGCTGCAGCTTCTATATGGTCGGTACCAAATGTTCTCTATACTTCATTCGGAATAATTATATCAGAGGTCTCTTGAAGATTATCAAATATGTTTCTTATATTTACCGCATATTGAATGGTTATATCTCAATTGGTAAGTGATGAAGAATCACATCGTGAGGCTTTGTTTCTTATTTCTGCGTAGACTCAGGTATAATTTTGCTGAGATGAAACTTTAAAGAGGAATATTCCTCACAGTGAAACGCGCTATTTATCCACTTCTTTCAAACTGGGGTGAAAGTCAAAATAATGAGAAAAGATTACTTTAGAAAGACAAAAATCTTCTCGAAACTAGGCTCTGAAGCAGAAACATAAGCAAACAAAGAAAACGCCTTGTAAGATACTCGGGACCATTTTTAAAGTGACATGAGAGGAACTCAGATTAATAGACCAAAGAAAAAGGAAATTGATGTCTAGGCAAGAGGCGTTACATCCAAGAGATGACACATACAGATCATATGTATCAAGAAAAGAAAGAGGAAGCAGACTCACCTATATTGAGAATTAAAGGAACACAGAGGTCACACATAGTACATAAAAAATACAAAGAAAAAATGATTGCAGCTGCCAGGAACAACAACAGCAACATAAGACCAAACAAAAACAAAGACTAGAAACTATATCTATTTTAATAAATAAACTAGTGAGATTGCACACAAGAAGATGTGGACATTGCTAAGAAAGAGAAATTACGAGATAGACTCTGAATATCGGATAAAAACAGCTGAAAACAATTCCATAAGAGGGTGTCCTCCTGCTGTAATGGTTTAAGCGATAGACTACGGAATCGTAGTAAGCAAGTTCGTACTTCAGTCGGGGCACCCCTGGTGGTGTAACGGTTAGCAAGCTAGACTAGCAAACCTACACAGGTGAGTTCGAGTCTCATTGGGCGCCCCATTCATTCAGCCTTGTGCCACATCGTAATTCGTAAATTACAAGTTCGTACTTCAGTTGCACTATTACGTTCACTTTCGGGCAAATACCCGTGGGAAAGGTATGAACCCTCTTATACTCCAACCTATGGGTTAAATAGTACCACTATTGTTCCTCTAGGAGAATAGCTTTGGCATTAAGTAACCTACAAAGGTTGATATGCCATTAAACAAAGAAACCAAACCAAACCGAACCAAACCAACTCCATAAGTACCAAGTCTGGCGGATAGAGTGTTCGCCAATGGCCCGGGAGACCTGGGTTCGATCCCAGGTCGAGTCATACCAAAGACTCTAAAATGGTACTTGATGCCTCCTTGCTTAACACTCAGCATTATAAGGTACGGATCAAGGGTAAAGTGAAGCAATCGAGGGAAGGAGTAGCGCCCTCCCCTACACCTTGGTGTAGTAGCTATCAGAAAGGGAGCCTTCGGGTCACCCTCGACTATGGTCGCCAACTTTACTTACTTATATTAAAGACAAAATCGTAAAACCTAAAAGAATAACAAGTATTAGTTATATGGCGACAGAGAGTAAACATTTAATCAAATAATAATCTAATGCTGTAAACCGGTACTAAAGGGATACAAGAATAGGCACAACTGTCTAGACTAGTTGATCCACATGGAATTGTGCTAAATATTAAAATATGGACATACTACTAAATGGTATTTACACAAATCAGAATCCGTATGAGTGAATGAGACACACAATTCTTTGGGGTTTCGATAAACAAACGAATGACCTAATCGGTATTTGATGACCAAACCTGGTGGTAATTAACAAGAATATTAGAACATGCCGTTTAATGGATTTTGTTCCGGTGAATCACGATGAGAAAATAATAGACAGTAAAATGATAGATGAATTCCTGAACTTG